>PVJL010006872.1:43984-85530 GCA_004026885.1 Lyroderma lyra | reverse complement strand
GCGTGTGTGTGTGTGCGTGCGCACAACCGGAGGAAGCTAAGATGGCTGTCCGTGTGCGGCAACAGAACCCCCAAACCAATTTGAGAATCGTTCAGCAGGGCTCTCACTCATTCTCTGCGTAGTGGGAGATGTCACACTGTCTCACTGACGCTGAAAGCGGGTGGAGGTTAGTGAAGTCCCCCAGCCCCCTTTCTGATCAGAGTCCCCAGTGAAGTTGGCCTTGACCTCCAGCGTGGGTGTTGCTCCAAGAGCCCACGTGCAGGTGATGGACTCCAGTTCAGGGGATGAAGGCAAGAGGCCAGAGAGGGAGAGAGGTCTGATAACCTCGGCGGTCATGGCCATTGTCATTGGAGACGCGGCGGGGTGGGGGGCCGTCGTGAAAGCTGATCTGACTTCCCGCCGTGTTAAAGCCGGCACGTGTGCCCTTGGCTTCCGTGGGGGTGAGTATGCGGCAGCGCGCTGCCCGAGCCGGGCACTGACGGTCTCGGCAGTGATCGCGGTGTCTTTCCTGGTCTCTTTTGAGACCATGGCACAGATGGGCAGGATGACTGGCTGCAGCGTGGTGGCCTGGAGGAGGAGCGTGCTGTGCAGCAGAGCTGACCGACGCCGATGGGAACTGTCCCCATGCCGTGTCCCTCATTAGGTGTCACGCTGACCGAGGGCCGAGGGCCAGCACACACGCTTTCAGAAAGAAGAGTCACCCACAGAGAAAGCGTTAGTGTGGTTGTTGGGAGGGCGATTCCATTTTTTGCATTAAGAACAAAGCTCAAGATCATAATCTTACTCCTGTTTTTCTCTTCATCTTCTCGTAGCACCAACTCTAGAAATCAGTGTCGCAAGGAGAACATTATCACAACGTTATTTAGAAACGAAGATCACTGCACATCGCTGAGGAAAGCACTGCAGGTCATTAACACTGTAAGATTTTCCTGGTGAAAAACTTACTGTTTCTAAGGATGCTGGAACGCTCAGAACAAGAGCAGCAAAAACTGCCTATTCATGTATCCATCCAACGTACAGTTTTTGAGCTGCTAATGTATGCTAGGAGTTATTCCGAGCACTTAGGGATACAAGGCCTGACCTTGGACTTGGGTCTAGTTGGGAGGACAGATGATGTCAAACTCAACTTCAGTGCAGTTAGGTACATGCCAGGGGGTAAGAACCATGTGTGGCAAGATGGTTAGGATGGGGTGACCCGGCCTAACGAACTGTTTAATTAACGAGCACAGGCCTGTTGAAACCTCCCCCCCTCAGCCTGGAGTTTATGGGTCCGTAACTCACGTGTAGCCCATAACAGGATCATGTTCTTAGTGTCAAAATAGCCTCTTCCCTGGTTTAGTTGCAGTGCAGAGGCTGATGCACGGATGTGCAGCTTGCCTTGGAAAGCCGAGCTCCTGCCCCACTTTGGAGTTTATTTTAGAAAAGCAACATTTGGATATTTCCTTACACATAGCGGCCTTCCCCAGGTTTGTGGTTTTCTAAGCACTCTCCTATCAGGATGTCTAACACGTAACCGGGGATACCGTGACCTGTGTCCCGGAGACTCAGCTGCGTCCCTGCACCGACCTCGGCGTCAGGCCCCCAAAGCCCGCTGACCGAGCGCCGGTCTGCGCCAAGGGGCAGGCCCCAAGGTGGACTGCGGCCCGGCGGTGTGTGCTCCGTCCTGCAGAGCCCCTGTCGGTCTGCAGCGCCACTGCTTGGGGCTTCCGAGCGGAGCGTGTATTTGGGGTTCTGTCTTCCTGCGGAGACGTCAGCTGGCGTGCCTGTCGTCGCTGATCTTGGCCTCTGAATGCGCGGTAGCGCCGGGCTCTGGGTACCTCCAGGCACTGTCGGCGGGGCCGGCAGGCTTTCGCACACTGCCTCGGCGCCTCTGCGGGGAGAGGCTGTTCGTGGCGTCCTTTGCTCCTTCCATTTGTCCTTCTCTGCTGAGGACGGGGGCCCCGGGGCGGGGGGAGCAGCCCAGAGTGGGCCCAACCACCAGGGCTGCGTTGCCCACTGGGCGCCGGCCGCCACCTCGCCGTGACCCGCGGGTGCTCTGCGTGTCCACCCCTCAGCGTCGAGCGGCGTATGGAAGTCATTTAATGAAAACCTGGCGAAACCCTCCTCTCTGTTCGTGGAGGGCCGCAGTGATGCTACCTACTCCGAATACTAGACTACTGGACAGTCCCCGACGTGCTGGTTAATAGTCTAATACCGGCCGATTAGGGATCAATGAGGCACGGTATCGTGAGGGGTGGGGGGCCGCCCCGCGCCGGGCCTTGGCACTTGGGCTGAACGTGCGGATGAAAAACGCGAAGTCCCAGCCGACGATGACCTCATACTCGAGAGTGTCACTGCACAGCAACGACGGTCACATGCCTCGGAGGAGCAGAGTGCAGGGTTTCCGGGTGGGGACCCTTGTGCCCCGCCACCATTTGCCTTGGTCTTGGCCACGTTCGGGGACCTGAAAGGAGCTGGAAGCGGAGGGGGGACCGGAATTAGGCAGGGCAGGCAGCCAGTGGGGGCACAGGGTTATCGGAAGACTTTCTAGGTCTGTCGCTGGGCTTGCACCCCAAGGATCTGTATGTGCTGCCCCCACACGCGGCCGCCATTGCTCCGAGTGGGCCCAGTCACCCCGATCCCTGACATTAAGACCAGTGTGGCTCACTTTCCGTCCCCAGGAAACGGCTTGTACCCCACCGACTCACCGACTCCTGTTCAGTCTTATTTGCGGCTCACGTGACTTCATAACTAGAAAGTCCAAAAGAATCTTCCAAAAAATGTTAGAATTAATAATAGAATTTAGAAGGTCATTGGATGCAAGGTCAATATGCAAAATCGATGATATTTCTATAAGCTGCAATAAGCAGCTAGAAAAAGAATTTTTAAAATACTGTTTCTAATAATATTTTGAAAAATTTAATACCTAGAAATAGATCTAACAAAAAATATGCAAGTTCTCTACATTGAACACTACAAAGATTGCTTGTAAAGATAATCCCAGTCCTTCAAACTTTCAGAACATACAGGAGGAAGCAACACTTCCCAACTCATTCTCTGAGGCCGGTTAACAAAGCCACACGGAGAGATCACAAGACAGAAAACCACAGACCAATATCCTTCATGAATATTGTTGCAAAAATTCTCAAAAAAAAAATTAGTGAAACAAATCCAGAAACACATTAAAAAGGATTAAATACTATGACCATGGAGGACTTATCCCAGGATTGCAAGGTCAGTTTAACTTCGACCAAGTCAATTAATGTTACTGAAAATATTAATAGAATTAAAGACAAAACTGCGCGATCATCTTGAAAGATTCAGAAAAAACCTTTGAAAACTCCGACTCTCATTCATAATAACTTTGAACAGGCTAGGAATATAAGGGAAATTTCTTAACCATACAAAGGGCATTTCTGATTAACACATAGCTAACAACATAATTGATGGTAGAAGACTAACTGTTTTTCCTCTAAGGTCAGAAAAAGCACAAGAATGTCAGCTCTTGCTATTTGTATTCAGTATTGTACTGAGGTTCTAAATAAGCAGTCAGGAAAGAAAAGAAATAAAAGGTATCCAGGTTGGAAAGGAAGATGAAAACTGTCTTTGTTTACAGACAACATGATCTTGTTAATAGAAAATTCTAAGGAATACACACACACACACACACACACACACACACAAACTGCTAGAACTAATGAGTTCAAGGTGGTGGGAAATAAGGTCAGTATATAAAAATCAGTTATACTTCTATAAACTAGCAATGAACAATCTGAAAATGAACTTCAGAAAGCAAATTCATTCACACTAGCATCAAAAAGAATAAAATACTTAGGAATAAATTCAACAAAAGATGTGCCAGACTTGTACACTGAAAATATTTGTAAACGAGGAACAGACAGTCTACATACGTGGATTGGAAAACTCAGTATTACTAAGATTGCAGTTCTTTCCAAATCGATCTATAAATTCAATGCAAACTGCATCAAAATCTTAGCTGGCTTTTTCTGCAAAACATGCGAAAAGTAATCTTAAAATTCATATGGAAATGCAAAGGTCACAGAGTAGCCAGAACAATCTGGAAATGAGAATGAAGTCAGAGTCCTTGACTCCTGGGTTTGGAATCTGCCTATGGAGCGGCGGCAGGAACGGCCCTGTGGGACTGGCGTGTGGCTCACTGGGCAGCACCGAGAGCAAGGAAAGGCACCCTTACACCACGGTCAGCTTAGTTTTGACAAGTTCAATGGGGAAAAGGATAATCTTTTCAACAATTGGCGCTGTGGCGATTAGATATCCATATGCAAAAAGATGAATTATCTTATCCCAGACACAAAAATTAACTAGAAGAGGATTTTAGACCTAAATATAACAGCTAAAGTGATAAAATCCTTAGAAGACATACAGGGCTGTCCGGAAAGTATCCAGCCATAAATACCTCTACTTTTCATATTACACGGCTGGATACTTTCCAGACAGCCCTTCTATGGGTAAATCTTTGTGACCTTGTATTGGGCAAAGATTTCTTAGATATGACACTACGGACATGATCCATAAAAGGAAAAATAATTGATACATTGAACTTATCAAAATGGAAAATTTTGGTGCTTCAGAGGATACCTGTGAGAAAACAGGCCACAGGCTAGGAGACAATATATGTAAATTATATATCCAGTAAAGGACCTGTGTGTAGAGTCTACAAGAACTCTTAACAACTCAATAAGAAGACAACCCAATTTTAAAAATAGGCAAAAGATTTTAATAGATAATTTACCAAAAAAAAAAGATACACAAATGACCAATGAGCACGTGAAACGATGCTCAAAATTATTAGACATTAGGGAAATGCAAATCACAACTACAGTGGGATGCCACATCACACCTGATTGGACGTGGGTGCAATCGACCCACTTAGACGGTAGTACGTGCTGGCGAGGGCGTGGCCACGCAGCGCTGGTATGGTGCTGGCGGACATGAAAAATGGAGCAGCCTCTGCAGAAGTCAGCATCGCAGTTTCTTTAAACAGAAAATGACCACATGACCCCGTGATTCCAGTCCTCGGTATCTGCCCAAGAGAAATAAAAACATAATGCACACCTAAGTACTTGTATGCAAATGGGCAGAGCAACGTTATTCATAATTTCCAACTTGGAAACATTCCAGATGTTCATCAACTTGTGACAAGATAAAGTGTGGCGTACCCAAAGGAAGGAATGAGGTCTTGCCATCTGCAACAGTGTGGATGGGCCTAGAGGGTGCTGTCCTGAGAGCAGTGAGTCACACAGAGACAGGGACAAATGCCACGTGATTTCACTTACACGTGGAATCTGAAGAACGACATAAACAAAAACAAAGACTCATGGGTACAGAGAACATTTCGATGTTTGCCACCTGGTTGGGGGTGGGGGGGTTGCGGGGGTGAGTGAGAAAGGGAAAGGGATTACAGAGTACAAACTGGTCGTCACAACATCGTCACGCAGATGTGACGTACAGCACAGGGGATACAGTCAATAATACAGTAGTAACTACGTGTGGTGCCAGGGGGGTCCTGGACTTATCAGGGGGGGTCACTTTGTAAGTTATGTAAGTTTCTCATCACTACGTTGTACCTGGAAATATAATGTCGTATGTCAACTGTAATTGAAAACACTATTTAAAAAACAACCCCAAAGTGTGGCATGTCCATGCAATGGGATAGTAGCAGAATTAAAAAGGAACCAACCCCTGACCTATGCTACATCGTGGATGAACCTCAGGGGCATCGTGCTAAGTGGTAGATACATCCAGATGCCTGTGTGGTGTGGTTCTATTTACACAAAATATCCAGAAAAAAAGCCAATAGAGATAGGAAATAGGTTGAGTTGCCTTAGGCTGAGGTTGGAAACAGGGAGTGACGGCGAATGAGCACAAGGTTTCTTTTGGGGTGATGAGAATGTTCTGGAATTAGATGGTGGTGACGGTGACACAATGCTATGAATTTATTGAAAAATCACAAATCACAAAAAATTACTTCCTCGATTCCCAGCCAGGGAACCACCAAAAAAAAAAAAAAAAATTACTTCCTAACAAGTCCTATTTAAACACTAAAAAATTGGGAGTTCCCTGATGGTGTAGTGGCTTAAGGCTACAGCGTTGGCGCTGTCAGTGCTGCGGCCTGGGTTCGATTCCAAGTCAGGGAGCTACCCACATACCAAAAAGCAAAAAAAAAAAAATAATAAAATAAACACTAAAAAATTATCACTCCCAAACCAAAAGGTAAGCGTGCGCATATCCCCTAAATTACTTAACTTTCCCCACGAGGACCTTACGTCCTTTTCAGATTTTGGACCCCAGAGTAAGAGTTGACATTGATACTCTGCTTGGTCCTCAGTAAGCCCTTTCGTCACATTAATATTCATGAGATCTCTCGGGGAGGGAGGGGTTCTTTATTTCTCCCGCCCTGCTAGTAAACAGTGTCTCTCCATTTTGATACTCAATTTTCTTATTGGTCATTTTTTATTCAGGGGGGGAGAAGTTCGCCTCTTAGTATTTTGCTCATAACCTGTTTTCTTCATGCAGCATGGCTGAAATTCGTCTCGCTAAGTAATTGTCTGTTTGTGTAATTGATGAGGCTGATGGTAGTGAAAACAAGCGTAATTAATTTTCTTAGTCAATTGGCAAGTTGTAATTGAATCTCCGGGAAGTCTCGTGTGCCATGTGGCCACACAGCTCCCAGGTGGGGTGCGAGGAGGAGGAACTATTGAAGCCCTCTGTGACAGCCAGCACTTAGCCTACCCCAGAGAAGGGGATCAGCCTGTGCCCGGAAAACCAGCCCCTTTCCTCCCCGGGGCCATGTCCGGTCCCCGTCCGATAGAGGACGCTGTAGGAGCCGCACGGCCCCGCTGCTCGTGGCACGTGTGTTACACAGTGGCGACCCGTGAGGGTGGTGGTGTTTCCTCGCTGTTCATGGACGGGTGCTAAATGTCTGTAATGCTTCTTTCCTTTGTCTTGTTCACATGCTCAGAAACTGGACGGACAGATGACAGGAGAAGACTTGCGACAGACTTTCAGTCGCCTAAGTGATTCGGAATTCAAAGCACTGATGCAGACGCTTGACCCCGGGGGCACGGGGCTGGTCAGTGCCAGCGCGTTGGTGCAGCTGCTCCAAGACAACCGGGAAGTAAGTTTGTAACAGCCTCAGCGCTGCGTCTCTGCCCGCGGCCGGAATCTGAGGTTTGCCCAGTAAAACGAGAGACGGCGGCGAACTGTGGGGGAGACAGCTGGATGCCTTCAGCCTTAAGTGGGGGTGATGTGGTTGAGCGTTGTTTGATGTTAACGTTTAGCTTCGAAATCCCCCTGGGGGGTGATGTTGACACGTGCACGAGCCCATCCTGACGGTGCAGGACGTGACCTCCGTCCAGGGCACTTGGCTACGCGTCCTACGACCGTGTCTCGGGGCGCCGTGCGTGTGAATCGGGCCTCCGGCTCGCAGCAGTATTTTACGTGAGCTCACCTTGTAAAAAAAGGACTGCTCATTGCCTCCAGTGACAAACACTTCCTCCTCGTGTTTGTTTCCTTTAACTGAAAATTTGAGTTTTGTTATTAGAGATGCCTCCATACCTTTAATAGCTATTAGTATTTAAAAATTTTATGAACTTGAAAAAATCAGATTAGCTTCACATAATGCATGCAATAGGCATTGACAGATTCTTATTGACATGTTTAATAAGACTTCTTCTAACAGCTACCAGTTTGCTTTTCATCCTAATGTTATGATGTGCTGAGTGCCCATCTGTGCAAGGTGACCACCACACCTTTAAACCCATGGCACCGGGTCCTCCTTCATCTTGAATTCAAAAGCCCCAGAGCCCTTTCACACACAGAAATGAAGAAATGTTTTTCCTGGGCTCCACTGTGTGACAGACCCTGAGAGTCACGACCTTTGACCGTCGCGGGAACCCTACACATAGCCATCTTTTGTCTTTAAAACCAAGACTGTAGACAAGCAGGCAGCCCCCCTCCCTCCCCGTGGCGGGCGGAGGGTCTTTGCTCAGCATACTGGTGGGTCCTATCCCGTGGGCCCCGCCGGGCCCCCTCCTCCCTCCTTGACACGTGCCCCAGCGCCCCGCAGGCATTTCCTCTGCTCCCCCAGCCGCACGGGGCCATGCTCCAGGTCTCCATGCGCTAGTGCCTTCCCAGCGACCCTCACTGACACCTCTGAAGAACCTGTCCTCAACCTCACACGCCTGTCACAGCCCCGGGTCACGTTTTTGTCATTACGTAGTCGTGCCTCCACGAAGACAGAGGCCCTCCCGTCTTCGCTGCCCGTCGGACCTGCGCGGAGAGCCCAGTGCCAGGCCCCGTCACCAAAGGAGTCGGGGAAGAACGACTCAGCGTAAGTGAACAGATTAGGGACGTTAGGAAACGCGGACACGGAAGTAGAAGGAAATAGACATCGTCACACGTTCCAGCTCGGCCACTGCGTTGTGTGCGCTCCAGAGCCGAGGCGGCTGCTCAAACGTGCCGCCTCCCCTGCAGCTTGGCCCGGGCGCGGGGCACACGCCCGAGCCGCCCGCCTCTCCGGGAGCCGCTCGGTCAGTGGCTGTGGCCTTCCGCGGACGACACCCGGTCGCTCTCAGCCGGGGCGCACACAGTCAGTGCCCTTTCGGTCTGTTGTCGTGTATGAGCATGTCGTTAACACTTAAGGTCGATACAAACTCTGCTGTATGATTTTAAAAGCGACAGAGTAACTGCTCCCCGGTGTTTATAATCAAAGGGTTTATTTATTTTTTTCCTTTTACAAATTTTCCTACAATGAATATTGTGGTACCTGCTTTTTTTTTTTTTTTTTTTTTTTGCATCACTAGGATTATTTCTTTAGCACAAACGGGTAGGAATGGAATTATTGAATTCCAAAGAATATATATGCTATTTTTAAGTTACTTTAATCGTTTTGAAGAAGAACATACATGTGTGGGCAAAGTAGAAGACGCAGAGGGGACGGCAGTGAGAGGCGAGGGGTCCCCCCACCTGGGTTCGAGCTCCGCCCCGCAGTCACTGCTGCTGGACCGTCCGGCGGTGATCAGATCGGCCAAGGTCATTACTTGTCGACACTAGCAACTGGCTTCCTCCTTCATCTTCGCCACTTGTATTGAAGGGCAAACATGCCACCTCATTGTCTCTTCACTTTGCATTGATTTAATTTCTAGGTGATGGTTCTTTCATGCTTATTGTGCTTTTTTTAAGTAAGTGCAAGTTCAATGTGATGGCCCCCGTTTCCAAGTGGGATTAGAAGGCAAACACACTGACTCAAGGTCTCGAAGCCCTCGGTCAGTCCACGTCTGTCGCCTCCAGGGCCCCCGTGAGGGGTGGCAGCTCACGCGCTTCCCCTTCCGCATCAGGCAGGACAACTGTCCTCCTGTTGGATGCCCAGGTGCCGCTCCCCCGGCCTGGGGTTCGGTCAGCACTGCTCTCCTCTCTGGTGCCGGCGCTGGGACTGCAGGTGACAGATGCGCAGCGGGGTCACTATGTCTCGTCTCTTTCGTTAGGTGGAAGAAATGGTCCGCGACGCCATTGCTAGGAATCTCGTCTCTTTCTCTAAGATGCTACGGTCCCATGACCTCAAGGACACAGGGCTCATGGGTCGAAGTCACCTCGAGAAAATCGTGCTCACGTTCTGTCCGCTTTTAACGCGGGGACGTCTGTCGAAGTAAGTGCTCGGGCAGCAGGCGAGTTTATGTCGCGTGTTTCAGCCGCTTTTATAATTCGAAGCCCTTTTCGGCACGTGTTTGCGACAAGCACAGGTCATATTGGTAATAGCTGCTGCTCCCTGGGCCCTTCCCAGCTCGCGGCCCTTGACAGTGGGCCGTGCCTCCTCCCCGTGGGCGCAGACGCCGAGGCCGCGCGTGTCGCCGGGTCCGTGAGGACGCGCGGCGTGGGAGAGGGTGTCCTCGGGGGAGCGCGTCCTGGGCCCCGGGCCGTCCTCCAAGGAGGCCGCCCCATTTCACAGGCGGCGCAGACGAGCACGGCGCGGCGCAAACGGCTGTGTCCCAACTGTGTTTGCAACGCAGGCTCTGCGGGCAGTTTGAGGATGCTGCTTCAGGAGGGGTCCTTTACAAGAACCTTCTGGCAGCCGTGGGCCTCCAGGGCCCGCCCGCCACCCCTGCGGTCCCGGCTCCACGGGATGGACTGCTGAGTGACCGCCCTCAGGAAGAGGGGCCGCGGCGGGGACACCCCGCGGACAGGTAAATCGGGACGGAAGGCGGGTCCCGGCGAGGCCACCGCGCCTGCAAACGGGACCGCTGGTCACTTGAGTAAGAAAGGCGGCTCAGAGTCGGGGAACTTCAAAGCCACGAGCCCAGGAACTACCGACCTGACCTAGTAACTCTAGGCGCCGGGCTCCGAGGGTTCGGGGGGCTGCCTCAGGGAACCCACACACGGAGCGGCCCTTGCAGGCCGCGAACCCAGGACTGCCCGCTCCCAGAGCACCTGTCTGCCACGGCACTCGAACACACCTGCGTTCACGTCCCTGCTGTCCCCCAGGAACTTCGGTCCTGAGCACCTTGAATGGTTATTGCAAAATACACCCCTTACACCCGTTAACAACCTCCGACACGAACGACATGGCCAGATTGAATTGTCACACCAAGACGTGCCTAGGAGATCCACTGACAGTCCGGCTGGCGAATGTTCTGGCCCTTCCTCGCGCCGGAGAGCGCGGCGTGGGCCTAATGAGGCGGCGCGAGCGTCCCTGCTCGTTCGCAGCTCGCACCGCGCCCAGCCCAGCGCAGAGGCGGCACGGACGCTCTCCGCACACGTCACCGTGTCCCCTCCCTCTGGCAGAGCTCTCCCGGGCGAGGGCGAGGGTGTTTCCGTGCTCCGCTCCTGAAGTGTGTTTTAGGGGAAAGGTTAAGGACTCAGGGGCGAGGCCCACCTGCCCCCTCAGCCCAGGGAAGGAGTACTGGCATGGGCACTTCGCAAAGCGGCGTTCCTGGCGAGCTCCGGAAGGTCGGCCGGCTGCGGGAAAGCAAGTCCGCGTTGGACAATCCAGCTGACCTGGCAGGCCAGCTCGCACAAGCCCGGCCTCTCCGTCCTCCCGGAGGCGATTGCTGACGCCTGTGACCTGGCCAGAAACGGCCAGTTTAACTGAAAGCTCCGTCGTGGGCTCAGACTTCGATGCTCCCGTTTCAGGACACACACGCCCTCGGTCAGGCACGTCTGCCCGCCCCGTGCCGAGCTCGGCCAGCGCAGCGCTTACGGCGGTCCGGCTCTTCAGCTGCAGACCGTAGCGTGGAGTGACCCGCCTGCCGGCACCCCAGGCCGGCACCACGGGGGGCGTCTTACCTCTCAGTGCTGCGGACGTCCAGTTCCGCTCTGGCACCCGCCAGCCGGGGCCGTGCGAGGAGTCGCCAGCCTCCCCCTCCGTCTGAGCATCCCTGCCTCCTCGGGACAAGGAGGGGGCGAACCTCCCTGTTTTCGCGGGTTGGAGCGAGGAGGGGTGAGGCCCTTAGGGAGCCCCGGCTGGGCCTGAGTGCCTGCTTGTGGTTTCAGAGCCGGGCCCACGGACGATAAAAGCGCCTTGACCCAGAGCACGGCCACGGGTGGGGTTCCTGACGGACGCAGAAGCTGCCCACAGCGGCAGGACCCCGCACTCGAGACACGGCTCCTCGACCTCAGCACGGAGCTTAACGGCAGGATGACAGCGGGGGACTTCCGGAAGGTAGGGGACGGCCCCCCTGTGTGTGTGTGTCCTTCCTGAGGAGGTCCCCTTCCAGGGCAAAGCAGATCCGTTTCTCGGCACCTTTCAACAATTTAGAAGGAGGCTTTGGGCCACCGCTGTCTGGCAGCCTTCTTAGAGGACGCCTTTGAGGTGGCTGTGGCCGCGCTTTGATGCCTAAACTTGGAGCAAAGCGCTCACGATGCGTCACCACCGGTCAGTCCAGGGGGCGCCTGGCCTCGTGGCGCCGCGACGCGGACGAACGGCAGTGAGGCCCGAAGCTGCCCGCGAGGAGACCCCACCCCACCCCGGGGCTGTGACGGGAGAGCCGGGGCTCGTCCCTACGGAACGGGGACAGCAGTCCGGCGTGGAAATGGGGCGCCCGGAGTGCTTCTGGGGACTGGCGGGGTTCTGCCCGAAGGGTGCAGCTCGAAGGCTTCCCGGAATTCGTGTCGACAACGGCCTGAGGCTCCCGTGAGGGTCCGTCTCGCTCGTCATCTGCGGCTGTCGCTAAGGAAGGATTTCGGCTCCCACGTGGCAGTGTCCCTGTGAGCGCTGGAGCGTGTCTGCAGGCAGACAATGACGAGCTCAGAGCTCCCGTTCCTCCGGGCCGGCCCCGTGCCGGGCGCGCCCACAGGCTCTCTGCGTCGCTCACGCCCAGGCTGGCGGCGCAGCGGGTGTCAGCTGGGTGCAGGAGGGCACGGGCCTGGAGGCCCAGAGAACCAGCCCCGGCCTCCCCCTGCCCGGAGGCCCCGGTGTCCTGTGAGCGCGTGCAGCGCGGGGACGATAGGTTCCAGCAAGACTTAGAATAAGGGGCGACGGATAAGGAAGCGGGAGGACTCACCGTGGTTCCTAGATTCCGGGTTTGGGGGACCAGGTGGCTGAGAACCAGTCGCTGACAACTCCAGTGAGAGCAGTTGAAACAGGGGGAATGGTGGCAAAGGGGTGCAAATCGTTTCACTCTCCCGGGGCACCTCGTTCTGGGTTCTGGTGCCCGCCCCCCACCCCGTCACCTGGCACCAGTCCCCACAGGCGTGCGGCCACGAATGACCCAGCATCGTGTACACGCACTTCGCCCTGTGGATTGAAGGGATCGTTCACAGGCCAGGGTGTCGCCACGACCCGGGAAGGCGGAGCTGGAAGAACCCGGGCGCCTGCTGGGGGACGCAGCACCGTGGGCCCCGCGCAGTGCCCGGCGCCTCGCGGGAAGGTTTGGCCGGGTCGAGCCTCCACGGCAAGGAGGCCTTTGGAATGGACTCCTCTGGGGTCTTTGAGTGTCCGGGACCGTGCTAACAGTTGTGTCATGGTGATAGCAGCAGGGATAGTACTGCCATGATAGCGACAGCCATCACTGCGGGGTGGTGACGGCGGTGACAGTGACACTACCGGCACCGCTCATTGAGCCCCCGTTATTTCTAATCCTTACGGGACCCCGTGACACCCCGTGAGGTGTGGATCACGCCTTTCACAAATGAGGAAACCAGCGTAGGAGTCAGGACAGTGGGTCAGTGTCGTTCAGCTGGTGAGCCACTCACGCACGTGGGTTTGAATCCACGTTGGTCCATCATCGGCCTCAGACACTTGGCTGGTGTGACACGGGCCCAGTGGGTGTAACAGGGGCCCGGTGGGTGTGACAGGGGCCCGGTGGGTGTGACGCGGGCCCGGTGGGTGTAACAGGGGCCCGGTGGGTGTGACAGGGGCCCGGTGGGTGTGACAGGGGCCCGGTGGGTATAATTGATGGCTTTGAGGTTGCATCTGGCCTCAGAGTGCTGGGGGAGGGACATGGCCTCCTGTCATTGTGGGTGGGCGTGCAGCGTTCCTGCCCGTCCCCTCCCCCGCCTGCGTCACACCCACTAGTGTAGTGAAACGGTCGCTGGGCTGTATCCCACGGGGACGGGGAGTGAAGCTCTGCGTGGCGTTGCCCTGCCTGCCCCAGGGCGCGCACGCGGTCGGTGGCGCCGCAGGCAGGCCGCGCTGGGCCGTCGGCCCGGACACCCCGTGTTGTGAGTCGGCGCTGACAATCGCCTCTTCCCACCCGCCATCGCCGCGCCCGCAGCACAGGCCCCGGTGGCGGGCCGGCCAGGCTCCTCACCCGAGAGCCGCGAGATCAGAACCCAGAGCTCGGTCCCCACTTAGGGGTCACCGCACCCTTCGAGCCCTGCGTTGTCAGCACTGAGGACGCCGTTACAGGCTCTCAGCATCGCGGTGACCGAGGGCAGGTGTGTCACTTCCCTGGGGGACGGGGAAGGCACCGTTCTTTCCGGAACGGGGCTGGGCCTGGCGGGAACGCTCTGCACCGTGTGTTGCACCGTCTCTCACGCCAGCTGTCCCGGGAGGCGTATTCTTTCTCCAGGAACCCCCACCCCAGCCCGCCCCATCCATCGCTCCGGCCACTGTACCATGTACCCCGCGACCTCCACGTTGTCATTTGTCATTTTGTTTGAAAAAGGAGTCCCAAACTGGGAGTGTTTGAACTTCAGGGTGACCTAGAATCTCTGAATTCCTTCTCTAAATACTTTTCTTCCCTTCTCCTCCTTCACACGCCGAATTAGCAGCAGAACCCCAGAACGGCGTCTTAAATAGGAGAGGGGCCGCTCCTCTCCCATCCGGGCCGGTCCGCGCCCGGCCAGTGCCGCTGTGACCTGGGGGACCCGTGCTGCTGTCGGGTTTCGGCTCTTTCCGCCCCTCCTCAGGCCTGCAAGGCAGCTGCTGAGCACCGGCCACCGCGCACCTTTCAGTGCCTCGAGCTAGGCAAATCCGTTTGTGCAGGCGCTCTCTTAGAAGGCTCTCGCAGCGGCTTCCCCTTGGGGACCAGGGCTGTGTCCTGTGGGTGCCACATGGCGTGTGTAGTTTTTGGGCTGGGCACACTGCTACCTCCAGAAACAGCAGGGCTCCGTTCCCGCGGGAGATGGGGGGCCGCAGATTAGCAAGCAGGTGTGACCGCCTCTGGGGAGCTCGCCTCCGTGGACGTGGCGAGCGCCTGTGGCACACTTGCTATAGGACTGAGCCTTGCTTGGTGCCAGTGACCCATGGGGCACGTAAAATGACAAGACACCCAAGGACACGGAAGTCAAGGATCGTCTAACGGAGCCATCGCACTAATGCGGCCGCCCTGTCCGTCGGGAGGTGGAGGGCGGCTTTACGTTCCGGGTCCCTGTCATTTTGGCTGTTCCTGCCGGGAGGCGGTTACTCTTCATCCTCAGTAACACACCGAGCGGACGGCACTCACTGCTGTCCCCTGTCCCGTCTCCAGAGCCCTGAGCTGCGTGTGAAGGGAGCTCAGGCCTGGAGCAGCCCCACCCAGCACCCCAGATTCCCAGCGCCCCGGCCCTTGCTTCTCACCTGCTCCAAGGCAAGGGCACCTGCTTTGCATGGGACCAGGTCCCTCCCCCCAGCAGTGCCCTCAGGGTGCTGTCACCCTGCGTACCCGGGACTTGCCCTTTCCCCCCTGACCCCCATCACGTCCTCGTTAGAAGCCGTCTTCCCCACGGAAGGGGTTCGGTCTAGCGTCTCCCCGCCCCCGGGGGGTGGATGAGCAAGCCAAGTGTCTGTGCTGGCTCTGGGCGAACCACAAATTCTGCTCTAGCAAGCCAGGACTTAGGGACTCTCACTCACCCGCCTCCCTGGGGGCATGCCGCGCTGGAGGTTGTGAAACTCCTCACTGTGCGTCATGGTCAGCTTTGCCAGGGGGAATCGCAAACGCAAGGCCACAGCGGTGAGAGGGACAAACAGAAACGCCCATCATGAGGCCCACGTACACACCTGGTGTCGGAGACCCAGAGGACGAGGGGCGCTCGCTCCGGGCCGTGGCCCCACACAGGGGCCATTGCTGCTGCAGGCCCGCCCACCCCGCCGCATCTGGGCTGCAGTGACGCAGGAGCTCGGGGGCGGGCTCATCGGCTCACAGGGAGGGGCTCCAGCCTCGGTCAGGCGCCTGGACTCGGGTAAGAGCCGCAGGGAAACCGGGTGACCCCCTTGTGGAGGATGGGGGGGCCGGGGTGAGGACAGGTGGACTCCATGCTGTAGCTTCATGGTACAGCGCCCTCAGCTCCCTGCATCTTCAGCTTTGTGGGTCCGAGCCCCGCACAGCCATGGAAGTATGCATTAAGGAGGGCGGTCCCGAAAAACCCGGCCACAGGCCTGTCCGTCCCATGGCGCGCGGCTGGCTTCTTCCCGGACAGCCCTCGTGCTCCTCCGCCTTCTGGCGGCAGCCCTCTTCTGCCGGAGGCCACCGCGGATTCCCTCACAGCGGCTGTGCCCAACGTGGCCAGCTCCCCCAGGGCAGGAGCCCGCCCGGACCCTGGGTGCCAACTGCCCACGGCCCCAGGATTCCAGTTCTGCCTCTGTGTCACCCAGCCTCTCTCCCGGGCGGGCCTCTGCCTCCTAAGTGACACAGAGTAGGGACTTGCGTTCTGCCTTTCCCGGGCTTGCCCCCGGAGGTTCCCGCACTCAGCACAGAGCAGCCTGCCGCCTGGGGTCCCCAGTTTTGCCACTCCAGCGCCACACAACTCGGGAACACTCTGCAGGAGGGCCCCTCGGCCCGGTCCACCCCGATTTCTCAGGGTCACGTCCAGTCCCAGAGACCTCAGCGGTTCCCAGGGAGAAGGCAGCGGCCACAGTTCACCGCTGAGGGCCCCCCCCCCACCGTGGAATTCAGCCCCTCTCCACAGCGTGGCTCCCGCGGCCCTCCAATACCTTTTCATTATTTCGTAACGGATGGGGCTTTTCCAGTTTTTCCAATAAGAATGTTTGCTCGCTATGAATCTCTCCGACCCGTCCAGAAGCGGTGGAAGTCTGTCAGATTTATTAGAAGCAGCCTTATTTGTACTATTCTCCTGTTTATTTGTTTTATAGTTCTTTATTTCTATTCTTACCGCGATTATCTTCTCCCTTCTACGTGGTTGGGATTTAATTTGCTTTTCTTTTTCTGGTTTCTTGGGATAGAATGTTAGGCCATTGCTTTTCCAGCCTTTATTCCTTTAATGTATGAATTGATAGCTACACATTGCCCTCTAGGTACAGGCTTGGCCATATTCTACGTTTCGGCATGTCATATTTTCGTTATGATTCGGCTTGAAGTATTTTATAATTTCCCTTGTGATTTATTTTCTTCCCAGTGGTTTATTTTAAAAGTATATTATTTAATTCCCAAACAGTTGGGATTTTCTAGTTTACCTTTCATTCTTGATTTTGAAGTTAATTCCATTGTGATGACAGAATACCTTCTAAAGTCTAAATGACTTCAACCAATCCTTTGAAATACTGAGAATTGGATTATGACCCAACATACAGACAATTTTGGCAAACATTCCATAGCATTTGAAAAGAACATGTGCTCCATCATGGACCTGCAGGTTTCTAAGTATGTCATTTAGGTTGATTATATTAACTGTGTTTTTCTGAACATCTATATTCTTATCAAATTTTTGCCTGCTCATCCCACCAGCTATTAAGAGAAGTGGATTGCGGATTTGTCTCGTGAGATCCTTTTTTATTCTGTTGAGTGTTGCTTTATTCATTTTGAAGCTAAATTATTAGGTACACATAGACTTAGAATTGGTGAAACTTCTTATAAATTTTCTCCTTTATCATTGTGACACAATTCTCTTGATACCGAGTAATGCCACTTGTCTTCAAGCCTATTTCTGTCTGATAATAATATAGTTACTTCAGCTTTCTTTTGATTTGTGTTGCAAAGTATACCTGTTTCCATCCTTTCAGTTCAAACTTTCTGGGTGCTTTTATTCAAGTAAGTCTCTTTTATGGACAGCATATAGATGATATTTTAAAGGATCTAGCATGACAGTCTTCTGTTTGGAGTATTCAGTCCATTTCATATTTATTCGATCACTGATAGGGTTGGTTTATATCTATCATCTTACTATTTTTTTTCTGGTTGACTCAGCTGTCTCATGTTTCTTTTCTGTCTTATCTCACTGTCTTTTATGTTATTCACCTACTTCTATTATTCTGTTTTCCCCTCTATTAGCAGATTGGTGAGTACATTCTTCTGTCAGTCTTACAGAGACTACAGCAGTGATCACCAGGCACCCATACCTTCGTGTATGTAGTTAAATACAAGTTGCTGTGTTTACCACTTCCCTAACAATGCTGGGCTTAAACACACTACTCAACTTTACTTACCCCTTCTTATCTCTGGTTATTGCTGTCGTGAATGCAAATGTTACGTAGGTGCTAAATCCCACAAGACGTGGCTGTCATTTTGCAGTCGGTACGCTGTCGGAGGCACCTGCACGTCACCCCCGCTTTGTTCTTTCCCTCCTGTGTTTTCGCGCCTGCGCCAGGGCTTGTTTTTCATTTGGCTTCGAGACCTCCCTTCTGTCCTGACGGTGCAAGTGTCCTGGCGGCCAGCTCCGAGTTCTCACAGTTCACTCAGATTTCCTTTGTTTTTACCTCACGTCCCTGCTCTGTCCAGGATCCCACGTTACATTTAGTTCTTCTGCCTCCTGAGGCTCCTCTGGGCTGTGACCATTTCTCGGACTTCCCTTGTTTTTCATGACCTTGATAGTTTCAAGGATTACTGGTCAGGTATTTTGTAGAATGTCCTACTGGGATTTGTCTGATATTTTTCTCATGATGAGACTGGAGGTGGTCATGTTTCTGGGAGGAGGACCACGGAGCCAAAATGGCCTTCTCATCACATCAGAGCACGTATCAACGTGACTGACCACTGCGGACCCTGACCTCAATCCCCTGGCTGAGGCGTGTCTGGCAGGCTCCTCTCCGCTGCACACTTCCTCTGTTTCCCTCTCCCCATACCGCACTCCTGGGGGAAGCGTCGCTATGCACAGCCCGCCCTTACGGAGAGCGGAGTTATGCTCCACGGTTAAGGTCAGAGTCTACGAAAGTTATTTGAAATTCTTCTGGATGGGAAATTTGTCTCCTCCCTTCATTTATTAATTTATTCAATCATATTTTTATCAATGTGGACTTATGCCTCATTATCCTTTAAATGTCTGTAAGATCCTTAATAATGTTTCCTTTTTCGCTCCTGAGATTGGTAACTTGCTCTCTTTTCTCTGTATTTCTTGAATAGTCTGGCTAGCGGTTTATCACTTTTATTGATCTTTTTATAAAACAAGCTGTGGTTTCATTGATTTCTTCTATTGTTTGTCTACATTCTCTTTCATTGATTTCTGCTCTTATCTTTATTATTTCTTTTATTCTACTTACTTACTTCAACTTTGGGGGGGTTTAATTTGCCTGACACACCAAGGGGTTTTTCTTAGAATGTTCACTTTGAGAAACTGGTGAAGTTCCTGGTGATAAAACCCACCTAAGTGCCCCCTCAAGGCTGAGCCCCCCAAAGCTGTGCCTCCCCAAGGTTGTGCCCCCGAAGGCTGAGCCCCCACCCAAGGCTGTGCCTTCCCAAAGGCTGAGACCCAGAGTTCCCCTTTCTCCAGCTCATCGTCATTTAGCCTCTAGCAGTTTGTTAAAGTCACCACCTACATGTTCCTGCCAGCCTGTGGTGACAGTGGCTTCTGCTCCAGACAAGTTCACCTTAGCCGGGATTCTCTGTATTCACCTGCCTCTCCAGACTTCAGATCTCTCTGATGGACCTAGAAAAGGTCACTGTTTTTGAGCTTATTCAGCTTTATTTCTTGTAAGGATGGAAGCGATGACTTCCAAGCCCTTACAGGTTGATCCGGGAAGTAGAAGTTCATTCCTGCTTTGTAAAGATAGTTTAGCTGGGAATGGAATTATAAGTTGGCAGTTATTTGCTTGTAGCATTTTAAAGATAGCATTCCATTGTCTTCTGGCTTCTGTCAGTTTCGTTCATAAATAAACCTCCAGTCTTATTGTTGCTCATTTGAATGTAACATATCTATTTTCTCCAGCAGCTTCTGCAATTTTTGTCTTTGTATTTCAGCCTTTACTGTATGTGTCTGGCTGTGCCTTTCCTTGTTTGCATTCTACTGGGTTCATCTTGAAATTGTAGGTTGATCTGTTTAACCTGAAATTTTTGTGGAAGATTCTCAGCCATTACGGCTTTTCCTTTCCGTGTGCCCTATTCTCCCTGTCCATGTGGGACTGGCTCACAGTGTTCCACACGTCTCTTGCTCTTCTGTGTACTTTCCCCCCTTTCCTCTCAGTGCTGCAGTGCCGGTATGTTCCAGGGACCTGTCTCCCAGTGTGTGAATCCTGTGCTCTGCAGATAGAATGGGGACTGATGGCCTTAATCCAGTTAGGACTAAGTTGATCTGAGATTGGATTATAATTTCTCAAGTCTCCATTTGCCTTAAAAAAACAAAACAAACAAATAAAAAGAAACAAACAACAAAAACCTGTTCCTGGGGTGTAGTCTCCAAAGTTTTAAACCCAGAGCCTGTGTTACTCTCTGAGCTCCCACACCTAAAAAATACTGAACTCTAACCTTTGTTTCCTCAGGACCACAAGGTGACAAAAAGAAAGTACCTTCTGCTTCTCAGAGGCTTTCTGCCTCTTAGGCTTCTGCCCCACATGGCTTCTAAATTCAACAAATATCTTGAGGGGAAAACTGGCAACGTTGGGCTCAGTTCTCTGCTTCTCCTTCTCACTGCAGATCCGACCATCCGGGTCTCTGATTTTGGCCACTGTAGTCTCACGAGCTCATCGCAGCGTCTGCTTGTTCATCTGGGGGTAGTGACTGTCTGCCTGGGCCACCATCCCCCGTGCTAAGCTTATTGTCCTGCTCCCAGAATGGGTGAATGGCTCACTGCTCCTCAGACTCCCCCTAATCTCGGATTTTTGTCCCTTAGTCCTGGTCGCCTCACCAGCTTTCTAATAAGCCACACGCATGTTTGTGTATTTTATCTGGTTTTCCTGTTTGCTCTGGGGAGAAGCATAGGTCTTCTCTGCAAGCTAAACACCAATCCTTGTCTTTGTGATGGCAGTCACTTTCTTTCTTCTTTTCCTCCTTTAAACAATCTTTCTGTGTCTTTGCATACTGACGCCTTTATTTCTATGGATTGGATCCCCAGGAACAGGATCGCTTCGTGTGAGATAATACAGTTTTCATTTTAACACATGTTGCCTCTTGGTTGGTTTAGAAAAAACTATTAATATATCATATTTTTAATAGCTGTTTATGAAAGTATTTTTTTCTCTAACCCCTGTTAGGAATAGGCATTATAACTCTTTTTAATTTGTGCTGGTCTGGTAGCTTTAAAGTGATAGCTCATGTTAACTTTAATTTGCATTTATTTTTCAGACTACTAGTGAATTTATTTTGGGGGAGGGAGGTCATTAGAATTTGTTCTTCTCTGAATTGCCTGTTGATATCATTTGCCCTCCTGTCAATTTATGAGATATTTGTTTATTATAGACCAGGGCTGTCCAATCTTTTGGCTTCCCTGGGCCACACTGGAAGAATTGTCTTGGGCCACACATAAAGCACACTAATGACAGCTGAGAGGTAAAAACAAACAAACAAACAAACAAACAAACCAAAACCAGGTTTGTGTATAAGTTTTGCTCTGTTTTAAGGAAGTTTACGAATTTGTGTTGGGCCACATTCAAAGCTATCCTGGGCCACAGGTTGGACAGGCTCGTTGTAGACATTGTCATTTATCCCATCTTCGCTCGAAGCCCCTGGATTCTCACCCCAGGGCACCCCCCACCCCCCCAATTAGGCTGTGCATCTCCTGGAATCCAACCCCTGCCTCACTCTCCCAGTTCCCGCTCTTTTCTGACACTTTTCCAGCTGTACCAGGTCTCTCCTGAGATGGACATTCGACAAGGGCAGCTATCTTTGTCCTTCTCATTCTCTGCCCTGTCTCCAGCATCTAAAACAGTGCCCAGAACTAAGTAAGTGCTCAATAAATATCTCTTGGTGAACCCAGTCAGTTTTTAAAAGCATTACAGTACTGTGGTTTTGCCATGTTGTCACTGGAGCCAGGCTGCCAGGGTTCAAATCCCAGCTCTGTACTTAATAACTGTGACCTTGGGCAAACCCCTCTGTGCCTCCATTCCCTAAAACGGAGATTATGCAAGGAACTACATCATATGATTATTGTAAGGATTAAATGAACGAGGGTCTGTATGTTAGTTTCCTAAGAATGTATAACAAATTATCACAAAGTGAAGGGCTTAAAGCAGCAGACGTTTAATATCTCACGGTTTTGGAGGCCAGAAATCCAAATTCCTCATGTGCCCTCTGGGTTGCAGAGGACCCTTCCTTGCCTGGTGCAGCTTCCGCTGGTGGCTGTCATCATGCCCAAAATGTGACAATTAAGTTTGTGAACTTGCCACCATGGCTTACGTTGGCAGCACTGTACAAACAACTTGTTAGGGTGTCATAACCTTGGCAAGATTAATACGACAGCTCTGATGGCCATTCCAGAAAAAGAGTTCCAAGATTGCTCTGAAGGGTGGCCTAGGCACTGGCGTCAGTGCACAGCTTCCCAAGGGGAGTCCTTCGGAGGTGACCGTGGTGATGTGCAGCAATGAGGTCTGCAGCACTTTTTCTAGGACGAGTTTGTGAAATTAATTGTCTGACCTCATATTTTAAGTTTTTGTACAGCCAAATATGCTTGTCTTCCTTCCTTTGTTAATGTTTTCTTTTTTGCTTTTTTAATAAATTCTGGGTTTGTAGTCTTGGTTAATAAGATGTCATTCCTCTACCGCCCTCCACATCTCTTCCCATATTTTATAGATAAGCTAGACCTTTTTGCAAGAATGTCATTGTTCTATTTTAAAAATGTAAATTCCTAATCCACATGGAATTAATTTTTACATATGGTGTACGATCAGGCTCTTCTGCCTTTTAGCACTGAATTGAACTATCACTTCTGCCATTTGGGAAATTGTCATTATACCGGGGTCTACGTCTGAAAATTCCCATTTTGTTACATTGACATACAGCTATTTCTGTATCAATGCAGTGTGTTGTGTTTTTAATTTAGTAAAACAGGTCTTGCCTCGTCTTTGTTTTTGTTTTTTTATATTTTCTTAACTATTCTCAGGCCAGGCTTAGGCTGTCCCATATACATTTTGTCCATTTACCCCCAAAATGCTCATTAGGGGGATCACAGCCGGACTCGCACTGGATCCAGACATGGGGGACCTGATGTGTTTTTGCAATGAAGACGCCAGAACACGAAGGAGCCCGCGGGAGGGCCGGGGCTGGGGCCAGCGTCCGTCTCCCTGGCGCACTTGACTTCGTGCTGGGCGTCAGGCGCCGGCGTTCGTTTCCATTCGCCCTTGAACGGGGGGCCGGTTTCCGGGGCTCGAGTCCAGGCCCCCCGAGGGAGTCGTGGCCGTGCCGCCTTCGTCGTCGCTCGCACAGGTGCTTACTGACGTGCGGGGCCCGTTCGCCCGCGGCGCCCCGAGGCCTTACACACGTGTGCAGACGTGAGCACCGGCGGGACGCGGGGTCATTTGCCAGTTATGCCTGGAGTTGCCCTTGGCATAGGAAAGTCGTCAGGCCGCCTTACCTTTTGTTCTCAGACTGAGGTCGAAAGACTGTCACTCACCCCACCCACCCGTGCTGGCACCTGCTCGGGAGCACCTGACTTCACCCAGCAAGGGCTCCGGGAAGTGCCGTGGCCGCCAGAGGGGGAGTGAGGCCCACGCTGTGTCCCGGGAACGCCGGGGGGACCGGCGAATCGGGGTGTGCCGGCCGGCGCGTCGCTCTGCGAGGAGCCTCCCTGCAGCTGCGTGAGGAGCGCTGCCCCACGGCCTCGCGTTCCGGGCAGCTTGCCTCCCAGGGAGGTGGTCACGGGTATCGTCGCCTGCTGCTGCGTTCGTCGTCAACACCAGAGCAGAGCGAGGGGGCGCCGCGTTTGGGGGTGCTGGCCGCCGCCTCGGGCGATGGCGCGCCCCGGGTTTTGAGTCCTTTGTGACCGCGCTGTGCTGACGGGCTGCCGAGGCACACCCCGCCTCCCGGGGCACAGCGCTCCGGGCCGTGAAACATTTGCCTGCAGACATTCTCTCCCTCCTCCTTGCATGTGTTTTTATGAAAGAACTAAGCAGGAGGAATTCGCGATGAATAATTCATGTGTAGTTGTTTTCAAAATAAAAAGTTATTTTTCAAAGGCAGCAGCCAACCTACCCTGTTCAGAGACCCACTGTCGCCGTCACAGGGGCCCCAGCTTTCCGTCTGAACGCGGGCACCACCCTGGGCTGGGACGGGCTCCTCCGCGGCGCTGGGACGGGGCGCACGTGCGGGTGGCGCGGAGCTGCCAGAATTCCAGTCATGCGCTGCCTGCCGGTTCCCCAGGTCCCCGCCGGCACAGTCTTGGAAGCCAGCGCTGCGCCCCGAGAGGCCCCGGGCACCGCAGCAGCAGCCGCACGCCCTTCACTTTGCCTCAGCTTCCCCTCCTGATGATGGTGATAGTGATGATGGTGGTGGTGGTGGTGGTGATGATGGTGGTGGTGAGGGTGATGATGGTGGGGATGTGTACAATCTCACCCATCCTTTTGTTCATCATCCTTGATATCTTTGGACCTTAGACCCATAGACACATTTTGAACTGTGGCTTGATGTCCTTTCTCTAAAAGGACAACAATGTTTTCTCACTTAAATCATGAGTACTTTGAGAACAGCAGGGATGGTGTCTTCTGTCCCGCCTGTGTCCCCCCAGCAGCCCTTTTGAGGGGCCTCATCCCCGGGCAGGTAGCGCTGTGCGGGTTGTTGACTGGCCGTTGGCAGTCTGCCCCTTGACCAGCTCAGCCGATCTCCTAGGACAGTGTCATCCAGATGATTCTGCTTCACTGTTCGCAATGCAGGGAAGTGTGTTTTCTCAGCTGTTTCCCCCACCACATACACAAAACGGAAGCTGTGAACAGTAGGTTGTCGGTGCTGGCAGGAGGGGACCGTGGATGACTTTCAATGGGTAGATTTGCCTCAGGAGAGAAAAAGGAAGGGCCCCGGGTGACCCTCCACCAAAATACAGATAGCTTGCGGTTTAAGCTGTGGACTGTCATGAAACTTTCATCAGAATTGTAGTTTCCCGGCCTCAAACTGCCTTCCTTATTTTGTCCATGCTTCCTGGGATATGTGTGAATACAAATCTAAGTTATGAAACTCCAAAGCCACTGTGGTCACAGCAGACATAAATCTCAGTGTCTTGGACAGCCCAGCCTCTGACAGGGTCCGCAGTGCTGGCTGCAGCCCCAGACGCCTCGCTGCTGAGCCCCAGGCCGGCACCGGCTCATTCCTGTGTTCACCCCACTCGCTCAGCAAACAAGCCTTGTACCCCTGTGTGGTGGGGTGGGGGGCAAACAAGCAGCAAATACAGGCTGGAGCGCAGGGGCCCTGGTGGTGAACCCTCTGCAGGGCTGTGGAGGCTCAGCTGGGCGTGGACCCCAGGACGAGCTAACCGCCTCGCCCTCTGCTGTCTCCCTGACAGGTGCAGGAAGAGAATGCAATGCCCATGGGTGATGGCCAGTTCGCAGAGCTGACTGCAAAAGTCGGCTGTAAGAAAGAGGGGATGAGCCACCTGGATGTCGCCGCAGAACTCAAAGGTAGCGAAGAGCTAAGCGCGCACCCTGCCGGACCCGTCTCCCCTCCGTCGGCACTGAGAGTCTCTGAGCCCTGCCACCAAGGCTGCTGGGGGTGACGCAGCACATGCTGAGATGGTGACACGGTGTTTTCCCAGACAGGGACAGATGTTTTTTGTTATTTAATTTTATCTGACTGCTTTTTGGCCTTTTCTTTTCATTAAGTTGAGCTGTACTGTGAGTGCGGAATTTTGTCTGACAGAGCCTTCTAGAAACTCAGAGCACAGATGGTTTGTACAATTTACTCCAGAGCCTATGCACCTTCAATCACACCTCGCGTCCTTTAAGATCTTCCTCCTAAAAACAGATGCCGGTTGTCTGTAATGACACCCGTGCACTGGCAGCACGAGTGTCCTCACTCCCTTGTAGCAAATAAGGACACAGAGAAGCCGAAAGATTCAGTGACGTGCCCCAGATCACGCGGCCACTGCCCCGCCCCTCGCCCCGCCCTGCCCCTCGCCCCGCCCCTCACCCCTCGCCCCGCCCCTCGCCCCGTGAGGACGTTCATCCCGCACAGTGCAGCGCAGGCTGGAAGCTGGGTCCTCCCGTGTGTCACCTGCTCCTTACTCTGCCCTCCTGGTGGCCCGCCTGGCAGCCGGAGGAAGGGCACGCCACCCCTGCCCCCAACTCCGAGGCGAGGGGAGTTGAGGTGGACAAATCAGCCCCTAGAGGAGCCGCATAAATCGTGCCAACGTGTGGGCGGGGCGCCCTGCTGTTCGGCCAGCGCAGAGCCGGAAGCCCTGTGTGCCTGCTGCCGTCCTCCCTGAGTCTGGTCCCGGGGACGCATGGGTCTGCACCAGCGAGCCTGGCAGGCCCGGAGGAAGGGCGGAGAGGCGACACGAGCCAGCCTGCGAGGGCGCGGTGGTCAGTCCCTGCTGGGCAGGCGCACAGCTCCTGCCGTGACAGGGACATGTCTAAGACGCTGAGGGGCCGGAGAGCCGACGGAGCCGCGGGAATGCTGGGTCCCGGTCACAGGGTCCCGTTACTGCGTAGCGCCCCCGCAGGACTCGGGAGTGTGCACGCCCCTGATGGCAGTCTCCTGATTTATGTGATCGTCCCAGGTACTACGATGAGTGGGCCAGAAGTGACTCCACCTCGGCCCCCAGTTCTTCCAAACAGTAACGTGGACAGCCGTTTCGTGACTGCTGAACAGTGCCTGAAACTTCTCCCCCAGAGGCTGAAGGAGGCCTTCCGGGTAAGCGATGACCTGCCTACTGCCTGGCTTATCTGTGTGTCCCCCCGCCGCCGGCCCCAAGGCCACTCAGCCACCATGGGTGTGACTCCTAGAGCCCCATCTTGTCCTGCTCACCACCGGACACACGGCGCTGACCCCTTCCGCGCTCCTGGGGAGAGGACTTCACTCTGTGAGCCCCACCCCTCCCTGAGGTCCCGCCCTGCTGCCTTCCGCCTCTCGAAGGCCTTGGAGAAGTGAGGAGACCCTCCTCACAAGAGGGGGCGGGCGGGGTGGGCCGAGCTACAGAGACTTTAGGGTCCGCTCATGCATTCGGTCCGCTCCGAACAAGTGTCACGCACCTACCACTGCTGGAATCTGCTGAACGCGGGGCGGGGAGGGGGAGACACAAGCCCTGGGCAGAGAGCTCGGCCCGTCCCCCCACGACACGGACGGTAGACGGCTCAGACGCCACGACTAGCTGCTGCAGCGGGAACTGGAGCGTGCTGGGAGGCGCAGGGGCAAGACCCCGTTCAGGAGGGCTTCCTGGAGGAGGTGACCACCGATCCGAATCTTAAACCTTCGGCAAGTGCTGGACATAAAAAGAAGGAAGCAAACAGTGGGAGAGGGAACTGGCTCAGGCCGGGGGCCCACGCCCAGCGGTGGGGTTGCAGCGCCACTGGGGGTACGGAAGAGCAGCCCGTGCTGACGTGGGCTGTGAAGGACTCACTCTGGCCTCTGTAAGATCGGAGAATGGGGGTGCAGGTGGAAGCAGGGAGCCACCGGGGGTTTCCTGAGGAATCGGGGGCCTTGGGCCCGGGAGGAGGCCGTGGACCCCGGGGTTCACTCTAGAGGGAGAGCCAGTGGCACGTGATGACAGATCGGATGGGGGTGCAAGGGAAAAGGGAGGCTCCGGGGACGACTCCAAGGCTTGTGGTCGGAGCGGCTGGGAAGAAAGAGCCACAGCTTCTGGAGGTGGGACAGGCCGTGTGTGGTGGTGCCCGCTGGGCAGCGCTGGGGGCTGGTTGATTTGGGCCGCACTGGGTTTGCTAGCCAAGAGGAGACGCGCCACGGCTATTGGAGAGGTGATACTGGGGTGCGGGAAGCGGCAGGTAGATGGGCCGGCAGCCCCGAGGAAGCCCCCGAGGGCGGGGCCCCTGAGCAGAGGCCACCAGCTGGCCCCGCGTCTGCCACCTGGGTGGTGATGTCACTGCGAGGCAGATTCCCACGGTGCTTAGCACGGGGACCGCACGCTTCAGGGGCTGCGTAATTTTCGGTGAGTGAGCGAGTGACTACAGAGATCTTTCCACAGCCTCCCAGGTCCTTTCCATTAGACGCGTGTGTCAGGGCAGGCCCTGCTTTCTATCGCGTGTAACCTCGTGGCAGAGCCTGGGACTCGATCAGGCGCTGACGGACGTGAGGGCTGTGGGGACCACACCGGCAGCTTTGCAAGCCTGGGGCACGGGAAGTACTTGCGGGGGCAGCGCAGGCGTCGGCCCAGGAGAGCCCGCTCACGTCCCACTGCCGGGCACGTGACCTCAGGCAACGGCAGTGGTGACAAACAGCATCTCAGAGAGCTCACAAAAGACACGAGGGAGTGCTCTGCCTGCCTCATGCATTCAGTCCCCACAGCCACCCCTCGCCCAGCGCTCGTGGATGGTCACGATCCCCACTTCACGGGCGAGAAGGTGGAAGGGCGAGGTTCGTGTCTTCCTTGTCCGAGGTCACGCTGCTATCAGCGGCCGCGCTGGGATTCGAAACGCAGCAGCCCGCCCGCCCCCAGCGTGCCTCCGCCTCCACTCCCTCCTCTGCAGAGCGGGGTCCCTGTGCCCTCGTGCAGCACGACCCACAGGGCACATGCACCTGGGCAGAGGCCTTGGGGCCCGGGGGCACGCAGACCTCAGACAGTCACCAAAAACAGTGCCGGTCTCTGGGTGGCCCCTCAGGGTGAAGTCCAGCCCGCTTGTTACCCTGCAGACCGGTCCCCAAACATCAGGGCACGGTGTACAACAGGCGGGGTTGTGCGTGCGTCGCCCTCAGCAGTCCGAGGAGCTGCTGTGACGTGTGTGTTTTGTTTCCAGGACCCCTACTCCGCCTTCTTTAAGATCGACACCGACAGGGACGGCATCGTCAGCATGCGGGACCTGCACCGGCTGCTGGAGCACTTGCTGTTCAATCTCAGAGATGAGGAGTTTGAGCGACTCCTGGGCCTTCTTGGCTTGAGATTTAGCGTCACTTTAAATTTTCGGGAATTTGAGAATTTGCTGGAGAAGAGACCCTCCAGACCAGACGAGGCACCTCAAAGACTCATCAGGTAAGAGGGCGGCGCAGTTCCTACGGCCTGTGCCCACACACGCCCAGTCCTCCCACTGCCTACGGGAGCCGGGGTGCAGGGGACGCAGCTGCCTCTGGGAGCAGTTAGCTTGTCGTCATCTTAGTCCGGGAAAAGCACACGAGGAACGTGCATTCCGTGCAGAACGAGCAGAAGATGCAGATGCAGATTAGCAGAGACAGCCTGAGCGAACCACCTTGGATTTCGCCGTGTATCATTCCGGTCTTTTCTCTGTGCATGTGAATATATGCACGCACTCACACATCTTCCCTCTTGTAAACCTGCCAACTGCTTTGGGGGATGCAAGGGCCCCTTCCAGCCCTTTCTCAGGCACGGCCGCACCGCGGGCCCCGTCCACCCCAGGCCGACCTCACTGGCGGTGAGGAGAATCTGTGTCCCCCAAGCTGGGACTCCCTTTGTCCCTTTCCTCCTCTCGGGGTGCCCACACTCCTTGGAGCAGTAACAGGGCCTCCCCTCTAACCCGGCACCTGTCGCAGTCGGCTCCCGTTCACATCTGCTGAATGCCGACAGGTGTGAACCCAGTGGCCACTCGGGCCCTCCTTGAGCAGTTACTGTGTAATACTGATATTGTTGAGACGTCACCATCCCTGTAACAACACGGAGGTGTGTTCTCTGCTGCAGCGATGCAGCGTGGTGGGACATCCACTGCAGTTTTGCCCTGAGGCACTTGCAGCCCCCAGGGACTCTAGACAGGGGCCCCTTGTACCCTTCGAGGGGAGCCCCTGACCCCTGTCACGGGGCCAGACCATGTGACACTCAGCTAAGCTGCAGAAAGCCCTCCCAAATTACACTTCAATTCTTTTCCCCCTGAATTTATTGTTTTTTTTTTCTAAACTTAAAAAAAAGCAAGAAAGAAAAGGCCCCTAGCCTCTTCCCAAGGGAGACGGTCACGGGACACGCGAGCGGACACCTGCTCCCAAAGGCTGCGGTTCTCAGGAGCTTTGATGTGAGACTCGAGCGCTTGGCATTCACACAAAACCGCAAAACATCCTGCAGAGAATTTTCGGGGCGGTGCGCGCAGAGCGAACACGGAAAATCTCAACCACAAAGCACCGTCTTCCCGTTCAGGGGAGTCGGCTGGCTTACCTGTTCGCACCTGTTCTTTCACCGCGTGGTTACTGAGGGCCAGTCACGTGCTAGACGTGGCCCGGGGAGGGGGCGGGGCAGCGGCGGATGAGACAGGCACGCCCCCTGGGCGGCTCACACTGAATGCTGGACAGGCACAAAAATAAAGAGCCACGTGACATTCAAGGGTGTCTGACGTGCCACAGGGCGGGGACAGGCTCAGCCTGCTCGGGGTGCACGGGAAAAGTGGGACATCTGAGCTGAGTCGTGAGGTGTGCGCAGGAGTTTGCCAGGTGCAGGCCGCCAGCACGGTGGTTCAAGAGCAGGAAAGAGCATTTGCAAGATCTCGGGTGGGAGCGTGGGGCACATGCGGGAAGTGGGGCGGACGCATGCGCAGAGGCGGCACGTGTGGCGAGGCCTGGAGGGAGGGGCGGCCCGGGGCGGAGGCGGGCCGCCGTGGGGTGCTGGAGGGCCGGGCTGCGGAGGCCGGCCGCCGGCCAGGCAGGAGCGGGCTCGTCGTGGAGAGACCTTGTGCCGTGGGAAGAGGCTTCGGCAGCCCCGGAGTGGAGGGCGGCTGCAAAGGAGCAGAGGCTGTGGCCCCGGAGAGCCCTGCGTGCCACCCCGCGCCCCGCTTTAGAGAGCCAGGCCCCTCGGAGGCCCCCCGCGTGCCTGTGCTTCGTGAAGATCTGCCCTCTCATACCCGACAGCCCCTTCTCCACCAGCCACACCCGGCGCCATCCCTTCTGGAAGCCGCGGGTGGGCCCCTCTGCCTTCCGGCCTGGATTTGCCACCTGCATCCTCAGAACGCAGTGCTTTCGCACACTTGAAGGGTTTATAATTTCTTCAAAGAGAGGGAGACCGTCTTGTTTGCTTCATAATGGCAAAACATTTTCATTTTTAGGTGTATAAATACTCATTAGAACAGGGTCCGATGACCCTGTCTCATTTCTACCTTACCTAGTCCCACCCGGTCACCTTGTTTAAACACACCTGCCTTGTCCATTTGTCCACTGACAACCTACACCAAGTACATTTTGGTGTGTGCGTGCAACATAAAATGTGAAACAATGCGGCCTGTGTCCTTTCAGCAGAATCAGATAGTCCAGTTTCTTCTAACAACACGTGAGCATTGTATGATCAGCTCCTTCCTGTTGAATGAAAATAGCAAATTTTCCTTTGTTCTTAGAAATGTGTCACTCATTCGTAAAGACGGTTGGCTCATACATGATCCATTTCACCATCATCCGTGGAATCTTTCTCTGTGTGCATCTCTGGTTCATCTCATAATGTCAAACATCTTCCTGCCTCAGTTTTTTCCCTTTGCCGTTGGGGCATGAGATCAGAGTTCTGAGTTTTCTAACAGACTACAAATACGGTGTCAGCGTTTTCTCTTACACCTTCTTGAAAAATGCTGTTACACTTTGGGCAATCAGAAAACTGAAGAATGACGATTTATTTCAATATTACATTATTCTGCTAGGTGGTTCCAACTTTTTTCCTATTTATTTAGTCTCTCATTTTTAGTTGAAAACAATTAATGAGTAATGATTGAATATTAGGATAAGGCAATAGAGCTAGTAACATTAAAATCAGAGCACTATGACTCCATATTGTATCACAAATATGCGATTATAAGAGGGTTCAGTGGATCCATATGGTAATTGCAAGACAGAATGAGTTTTATTTCATAAAGAAAATTTAAAAGAAATGGTTTTGTTCTTTGGAAGACTAAGAAAAAATAAAAGTCAATCCTCTTCTATTTCTGGATTATACAGAATTGTTCTTTCTTTCTTAAATGTTTAATAGAATTCACCAATGAAATTATCAGGTCCTGGAGTTTCCTTTGATGGAAGGATTTTAACTATAAATCCAATTAACTTAATAGTTATTTGGTCACTTGGGGTTTCTAGACCATCTTGAATGGGTTTTTGTAGTTTGTATCTTTTAAGATCTATTTCCATTTCGTCTGAGTTGTTAACTTCACAGGAATAAAGTTGTTCGTAGTATTCCTTTATTATTTCTTTAACACCTGTGGGGTCTTCAGTGACATCTCTTCTTTCATTTCTGATACCGGTAGTTGATGTCTTCTCTCCTTTTTCCCCTGTTTTATTTAGGTAGAGGTTTATCAATTTCATTGATATTTTCAAAGAACCAGCTTTTTGTTTTATTAATTTTTCTTTATTATTTTTATGTTTCAATTTAATTGATTTCTCCTCTTTATTATTTTCTTCTTTCTTTAGGTATAGTTTACTCTTCTTTCTTAATTTTATTAAGTTGGAAACTCAGAATTTTCATTTGAGTTCTTTCTTTGCTAATATAAACCCTTAATGCTATTAGTTTCCTTGTAGGCACTGATTTAGATTCATTCCGCACATTTGGATAGGTTGTTTTTATTTTCATTTTGTTCAAAATATTTTCTAATTTCCCTTGAGAGTTCCTCTTGGACCCATGGAATATTTAGAAGTGTTTTTTTAGTTTCAAAATATTTGCAGTTTCCAAGCAGCTTTCCATTAATGATTTCTACTTTAATTCTGTTAATGAGTTTGTGTGAGTTTGTTTTAAATTTGTTAAATTCTGTTTTATGATCCCAGAAATGGCCTATCTTGGTGAATGTATACTTGAAAGGAGTGTGTATTTGGCTGTTGTTGGGTGAAGTGTTCTGTAAGTGTCAATGAAATCGCGTTGGTTGGTAGTGTACAGGTCGTCCGCATTCTTGCTTATGTTCTGTCTCCTTGTTCTCTCAATTACTAAGAGAGGCGTGTGGAAGTCTCCCACGATAATTGTGCACTTGTCTGTTTCTCCTTCCACTTCCGCCAGTTTACACTTCATGTATTTTGAAACTGAGAAAAATGACAGTTACTCAGAGATTTACCATTTTTTCTGAATGCTGTTTCTCCCTGCTACCTTCCCCTGAAGAATTTCCTTTACTGTCTCTTTTAGAGCAAGTCTGCTGGAGACAAATTGTCTTTGTTTTCCTTCATTGAGCATATCGTTATTGCTCCTTTGTTCCTAACAGGCATTTTTTTTTCTAGATTTAGAATTCTGGATTGACAACGCTTTCATTTCGGCCCTTTAAAAAACATCATTCCACTGTCTTCTGGCTTCCATGGTTTGTGGTGAGAAGTCTTCAGTCATTCAAATGATCTCCCCACCCCACCCACCCCCTCTGTGTACTTTGCCATTTTTTGCAAGTTGCTTTCAAGGTATTTTCTTTATCTTTGGTTATCAGTAGTTTCAGTATGATGTGACTGAGCATTACTTTCTTTGAGTTTATCTTGGGGGGGGGGGTTTGCTGAACTTCTTGATTCTGTAAATTTCTGTTTTTCACCAAATTTGGGGAGGTTACAGCTATTATTTCCTCAAGTTTTTATTAATTTTTTTCTCTGTATCAGTTGCTTTCTCCTCATTTTGGGGGATCCAATGGCATGAACGTTAGACCTTTTGATTTTGTATCACAGGTCCTTATATCATAGTCCCTAAGGCTACATTTTCTTTTTTTTTTCTGTTCATCAGCTTGGATTATTCCTGTTAATCTAATCGCTTCTCGGTCTTTTCGCTAAGATCAAGTGTATTTCTGTTCATCTAGTTTCACGTTCACTGCCTCACTGCCCTGTCATCTCCATGCTGTCATTGAGCTGATCCAGTGAAAATTTTATTTCAGTTGTATTTTTCAGTTCTGAAGTTTCCACTTGGTTTCTTTCTTTCTTTCTTTCTTTCTTTTTTTTTAAGCTTCTATTTCCGAACTTCTGTCTTTCCATTTATTTCAAGAACATTTAGTCTTACTTCATGGTTATAATATCTGGTTTAAAACAAAGTTTCGACATCTGGCTCATTTTGGAGTTGCTGTCTGTTGTCTTTTACCTTGAAATTTTTGTTGGAATTTTCCTAGTTCTTTGTATATTGAGTAATTTTGGATCATATCTTGGACATTTTTAGTATTATATTATGGTCCTGTTAAAATCCTCAGTAGTGCGTTGATTCCTTATTGTTTTAAATCAGGCAGTCAATCCAGTTAGTTTCTGTGGTTTCAACATCAGTTTAGTGTTCGAAGCTGTTGCAGCGCTCGGGCCAGCCCACGTGTGCAGCACCCAGGGCCCAGTCTCACCCACACGGTCGCCACATTCTCGGAGCTTCTGCTATGCTGTTCTGGGTCCGTTTCACACGTGCACATCAGAGGCAAACCCGGAACTCCCCTCACGGACCGGGACATCCCTTCCTCCCGCTCTCTTCTCTCTCTGATTCCTCCCCACGCTCCCCAGCTTCGAGCGGGAGAGTCTGAGGTGTTAGCCTGTCGGCGCTGCTATTTCCCATGACGGTATCCACCCCCAAGGCCACACGGTAAGAGGAAACAGGAAGATCAAATCGTGGTGTGGCTTCCTCCCACCCTCCCTGAGTCACAGGGCCTGCTCTTCCCATCGGTCCTGGTTGGAGGGAAGCATTTCCGTTTTCGGCTCCTGCTTGGCCACTGCTGTTGCTGGTGCCAGCGCCAAAGTGCTGCTCCGTCACCGGACTTGCCCTGGGTCAGGACTGAGAGAGCAAGAAGAGACAAAAGCGGGGGGGTGGGGGGTGTTCCCCATATTCCTTGTACGGCAGGGGCCCTCCTTCCTAGCTCCTTGGGCATAAAAACAGGCTTTCTTTGGGCGCCTTTTCTGTCCCTGCTCACTGCACAACTCCAGACTCAGGACTGGCCTTGAGCCCCGGTTGGGCACGTGGGAGGGAGACGGCCCACGAAGCCAAGCCCTGGGTCAGCCCTCGTCAGGCGCTCCCTGCCCTGTCCTGCCGCCACCTCGGGCTCCTTTCCGAGTCCTCGGGGCTAGTTTTTGTGTTCCGTTGAGAGTTCTTGGCTGTCATCAGTGGGAGAGAAAGGGCGGAGTGTGTCTCCTCCTTCTGGGACCAGAAGCATCTCAGGACTCTTGTCCTACCTGCTCACACAGCTGTCTCCTCCTCGCACCTCCCAGAGCCCTCCCGGGCCTTCTTAGCTGAAGTGTCCCCTCCCGCCCACCCTTCTCTGTCACGTGCAGCCTCTGCAGTGACCTGACTCACTAATTTTTCCTGTGTTTGCTGTAAGTTTCCCGCTGTCGCAGTGGGGGGACGTAGGGTCTGGACACACTGCGTGTCACTGTGTCCGCAGGACCTGGAGCAGCTCACCTACTCGTGTGTGTGTGTGTGTGTGTGTGTGTGTGTGTGTCCCCTACAGACTGGCTGTCGGGAAACCTGGATCTGATTGGTTCTCAGGATCTAGGGAGCCCGGCAACAGGAGAGGAAATAAGTAACGTCTGGAAAAGGCCACAGAAAACACCCCCGGTCTCCGCAGAGGGGACAAGTGCATAAAGTGGGGAGAAGGAGAAGTGGGTGGGGGACTCAGTAGAGGCCTCTGGTTGGAGCAGTCGCTAAGACAATGATCAAGCCTAGCAAAGCAATGGGGCGGCGGGGCGGGGCGGCTGTGTGCTGGCGGTGAGGCCCGCTGATGTGCTCACTCTGGAGAGGTAGAACGTGCCGCCCAGGTTCGCGCGAGGGCGCTTCTGGGGACATGCAGGCCAGCCCTCTGGGTGCAGGTAGGGTTTGGGGGGAGCCCCCCGGGGAAGGCAGGGGAACGAGCATCCGCAGGACCGACAGGCCTTTCAAGCGGTGCTTGTGAGCCGGCAGCGTGGTCCCGCCAGGCTTCCAAAACCTTCGGTGACAGAGGGTGAGCCCGGCTGACCTTTGGGTCCCTTCGCACCCTTGAAATTCCATGGTTCTGTGGCGTCCGGTAGGCAGTTGGGGAGCGATGGAACGGGAGAGCAGGTGAGGTTACAGCGAGGCCCGGACGTGGGGGCGGCCAGCCTGGGGCGGGGGCGTGAGAAGGGGCGGCCTCTCAGAGGAATGGATGAACTTGGGGTGCCAGGGGACAGGAGGTCAAGGGTTGGGGGAGCCAGTAGAGGGGGACATCGCAATGACCGAGGACACACATTGACAGGGCCCTGGCGTAGGTGTTCTCCCCACAGTGTCATCTAACGAGCAGCATTGTGAAGGGACTTAGCGGGCAGAGGTGGCGGACGCGTCACAGGTCACAGAAAAGCAGGTGACGTGGAAGATCGGGTGGGCAGATGCTGGCGAATGCGAAGACGGGGGGTGCGGGAGCCAGAAGCGCCGCGTGGGAAGCACCGCAGCACGGGACACCCCTCGTCTGCGGGCCCTGCCCCCCGGACAGCGGGGCTGTGCTTTCCGACCCCACGGGAACGGCGGGCGAGGCGGGGGGCCGAGCGGGAGGCCAGGCCGCGGGGGCCGCGGGGCCGTTGGGCAGGCAGCGCCGCAGCCGCCCCTGTGCGGGAGGAGGCGCTCGTGCCAGCGCTGCGGGTCGGCTCACGGCCCTGCGCACGGCCCTGAGCGTCCGCGCCGGCCCCTGGCGGCCCCGAGTCCGTGGGGGCGGGCGGCACCCTGGAAGCACACAGCGCTCTGGCCCGTGTGTCCCGGGCCCGGGGCCGCTCCGCAGCCGCAGCTCTGCGGGCAACACAGGCCCCTGCCCCCGTGGTTCGGAGCCCGCAGACCCCACGCGCTCTCAGCGGGCAGCGTGCTGGCGACTGTTTAAAAGGGGCAACGCGGGGCCTGTTTGCTGCCCCCCACCTGCTTTTCCCGGGTCCCTTGAGGAGAAGCTCAGCTGGGGGTCTCCATGGGACCCTGGTCAGGGGCCCCTTTGTTCACCCTCAAGCAGGATGCGCTCATCACCCAACGTGCCCGCGACTAAGTGTGGGTTCTGAGCATGTGTGCAAATGCGGTCCCGTTTCGGGGACCCCTCGGGTGGCTGTGTGCAGTCGGTCTTGCTGGAGGCCTGTCTCACATGCTCTAGTCCCCACGGAGAAAGCACTGCAGGTCGGACCCGGGTATGGAGAAGCTCGGGCTCCCGAAAACACCGTGACAGGTGCCGACACGGGAGTCCCCAAGGTGACAGGTGTCCCCACTCCCCTCCTTTGTTTTAGTGATTAGAAGAATCCAGGCCCCCCCAAATGTCTTCAGCCACAGCCTTCCCCGCGCCCCGCCGTGGCCCAGCCGAGGTGCCCGTCGTCCTGCGGGGAAATGACAGACTGTGACCACGTCACAGCTTCGCGCATCGGCTGGGCCGAGGAGTCTCTCGGGCCTGTGTGCCCGCGGCGCCTGACGGGTTCTCGTGTCCGCGTGTCCCTCCACCTGGTCAGGGCGGGAATGAAACTGCGGTGTTGCCTTTGGGGACACTCAGCGCTGCGCGTCCCCCCCAGGATAGAGGGCCCTGTGCGTCGGGAGCTGCCGAGAACGTCCAGCAGCCCTTCGCTGGGAGCGGACAGGACTGTGACACCTCAGACTTGGCGACCTGCAGCTGGGGGGCGAGACTGCATTCACGAGCTCAGTGCGACCAGACGTGACGTGACAGACTGATCTGTGAAACAGCGGGCGTAGGGGGGCCCCCGGGAGGCCACCGGGTCCGTCCAGTTCGGACACAGTTACTCATTTACGTTTTTGCCTTTTAAGACCCAAACAGAAGGTCACAGATTCAGAGCTGGCCTGCGAACAAGCTCATCGGTATCTCGTCACCAAGGCGAAAGCCAGATGGTCCGACCTGTCGAAGGTAAGGGCACGATTCTTCCCCGCGAAGGCAAGGACACGCGTGTCACTATTCCGGGACGCCTGGGGCAGTGGAGCCGTTTAGAGCCCGGCGCCGAGAGGGGAATCACTGTTGTCCCCCCAGGTGGGTGGCTACTTTTATTCCTAAAATCTGTTTTCAAAATAAATTCTCACAGTCGAGGTCCGTTGATGTTTAGGCAAACGAGTGATTGCCGTCACAGGGACAGAAATCCCGGCTTTGCCCCAGGTTTGGTGTGAGTGCCAAGCTTAGATGCCGAGTCCGAGCGTCGTGCCCACCTTGGCCCGGGCCCGCGCCGCCCTGCAGAGCCGTCGGTCCTTCCCGGTGGCCACGGCATCGAAGGCCGCCTCCGCGGGAGGCCCCTGACGGGCGACTGTGGTGTCGCATTGGGGCGGAAACGGTGCAGCAGTGACGATGTAGAAGTGACCGCCACGCGTGCCGGACAGCAGGCCAGAGGGCGAGCCCGGGCCCCTCCTCTTTGGAAGGCGGCCACACAACCCCCCGCGCACGGTGTCGTAAACCGCTTTACGGCGGTGCCCCCCTTACGTTGAAGATGGCCCACGTGGTTTCAAGGGGGTGATTTTCCTTCGGTGTCTGCTGTCTCGGCCTGGGCCCCACGAGAGGTTCTGTCCTGTAAGTCCCGCCGGGCTGCTGGGCGGCCTGTCCCCGGGTCCCCATCCTCAGATGACCCAGACCGAGCCGGCCCCCAGGCCGAGCAGTGCAGGGCAGGCTCTGGGCTGCAAAGTGCGGCCGAGGCGGTGCAGGCCGTGGGGAGAGGAAGGGACAGCTGCCTGGACACCACGTGTCCCCACCCCCTGCCCCTCTCCTCTCAGCCCGCCCGCCCTCCTCCCTCCCTGCGGGCTGACTCCAAGGCCCGCTCGGCCGGCGCTGCTCCCTGTGCCCCCCGAGGACCCTTCCGGGCCCCCCGGGGACTGACTGAGCACGTGCTGACTGTGCGTGGGCTCGCGGGCCAGGGGAGGTGACGGCCACCGAGCAAAGGCCGGCCGTTAACAAAGCAGACGGGCGCCGTGGGGGAGCCGCACAGGCCACGGGGGCGCCCGGAGGCAGTGTGCGGGGGTCTCGGTCCTGCTCCCGTCCACTCTCCCCGAGCGCTTCCTCCCCTGGTCCCCCCACCACCGCGGGTGGGTTCACCTCTCCCCGCGCGGGGGTCCCTCCCTCCGGAGAGGGCGTCCACACTGGGCGCCCCACGCCTCATTCCCACGGCCTCTCATAGCCGTCGGCATCCCCGATGTCCCGTGGGACCCCAAGCTCTGTGAGGGGAGGCGTGGGCACCCCGAGCGCTGGGTCTCTCCGCTGGAAACCTCTCTCTTCTCCGGAACTGAGTGTGGGGAGCGGAGGCGACCCGGAGGGTCACAGAGGACGGGGCGCATGGAGGCGGCGGCTGAGGAGCCGCTGTGTCCAGCACCGAGCACACGCACCACCCCGTCACCTCGCTGGGCCCCACCCGCTCCAGGACCCCCCGGACGCAGTGACCCTGCGTGTTTACCGTCATCAGACGGGACAGCTGTGTCACGCCCGCAGCGTATTTGGAGTGACGCGGGAGAAACCGGCCCTGAACGGCCGGGCGCGGAGCAGGCGCGGGGTTGGCGACCGCCCGGGTGACGAGGCGCTGCTCGCCCCGGTGCGCCACCTCCTGCGCTCTGGGTCGCGGCCGGCACCGGGAGGACCTGCCCACGTGCAAAAGCACATGTTGTCCAGGGAGCCCCAACGGGACTTGGTGTTTGGTCACCTGGTCACCCTCCAACGGCGTCCCAGCTTCTCCGCCGAGGGCGTCGCCAGCCGAGTTCCCGGGAGCCCGCGGCCGTCATCCCGGTTGCAGGACGAGGGGGCCGGGGACCGGTGACAGCAGGTCTCGCGTGCCCTGTAAGTGCGCGTGACACGAAGCGTCCCGTCCCCGCGCGTGCACGCTCTCGCCGCCGTGGTGCGGGCTCCGGGTGTCGGAAGCGGCTTTGAAGCCCCCCAGACCCCGTTTCCCAAGCTCGATTTGAGGTTTGGACGTGTGAGTCCGGTAGAACGTGACCGTAATACCCGCCTGTGTGCTAGGACGCAGGCGCACAGTCTAAATAGCTTTAAGCAGTCACAGTGTATCCCCCACGTTGTCCCCCACCGTGTCACCACCATCCAAACGAGGGAGTAGGGTACGGTCACCCTCTCAGGCCAGGGGTCTGCACACTTTTTCTGTACCTTTGGCTTGTGGGCCATGGAGCTTCTGTCACAAGCAGTCCCCTCTGCTCTCGTGGCACTGGGTGCCACCAGCCTGCCGACGCCCTCTCTAGGGGTGCGTGACAGCGCGTCGCTGCAGCTGCACTCGGCATCTGCCGGTTACCGGCGACACTGGGCATCTTGTCACTTGTCTGTTCCTCCATCGAGGGTCCGGCTCCGTGGCGCGCCTGCTGGGACTTTCCCGGTCTCCGCACCGGGCTGCCCGTCTTTGTCCCACTGGACGCGAGGGGCTCTGGCTCCGGTGTGGCTCCTGGTCTCCAGTAAGCGACGGGGACAGACATACCTTGGTCCAGCTCTGTCCCTGGGCAATGTAAGTCCTTTCCTCCCTCTGCCGGCCGTGGAGGGAAGCCCTGCCCCGAGGTTTCCACGTTCTCCCCAGGGAGCTTTCCGGCCTCTCCCTCCGCTCCCGGGCCCGGAGCCGGCGCCGACGTTTCCGTGTCGTGACGGAGCGGCCCGAGTCCCCTCTCCTGCGGGAGACCCCAGGGAGCTAGCGCCGTCCCCAGTGCTGCATGGAGGCCCATGGCCCAGGTCCGGGCACCACTGTTGCGTCCTCACAGTCACCGTCACTTAGTGACATCTCCCTGCGCGGGCGCCGCTCCCCCGCTCCTCCCGGAGCCTTTGACGACGCCGTGTCACGTTTCAGAGAGGAACCGGCGAGAAGCGTCCTACAGGGAGGTGGCACCGGCCACTCCGAGCACCGCGCATCTCACCGCGAACTTCCCGCTACGCAGACCTCCGGGAGGCGGCTTGCCGCCATTCGCGGGGCTCACTCCTGGGGCTGCCGGTTGTTGATGCCATTACGGGTGTCATTTTTAGCAATGCCTGGCCTGTGGCCGGTACACAGAATGGGCACGATTGTGCCTAGTGATAGAGAATCCGTGTTTCTTGCTAAATTCTCTTACTTTAATCGTTTATGAGTGGGTTCTCTGTATTCCTTCATCTGCAATCAAGTCACCTGTGAACGTCTTCCTGTCGCGACGTCACACCTTTCATTCCCTTCTCTTGCTCCGCTGACCTCCAGGGCCACGATGAGCAGAGGGCGACGGAGACGTTCTTGTCCGGCTCCCGATCTCGGGGGCGCGTGCCCATCTTTCACCGTCAAGTGCGATGCTCGCGGGGGGCTCGGTAGACACGCCCGCTGCACCCCCTCACAGGGTTGTGGTGAGAGGGTTCAGGGGGCCGGGGCTCAGCGACAGCTGGGGACAGTGCTGAGCATCGTGTGTTACTGACACTGCTTCGTGCCCGACAGACCCCCAGGTCCCCCTTGCGCCCCTCGGGGACATTAAAAGGGCATCATCTCGTCTTGTCGTAACAGCTGGCGAAGACCCGTTTGTGTGTTAGAGGGTGACGACGGCGCCTGGCACTTGGATACCCAGGGAGGCAGGCAGGTGGCGGGCAGGGCGCTATGTTGGACTGTTCCGGGTGCAGACGACTGAAGGCCCTTGTGGCACCACACACACGCGTTGCGCACTCCTCAGTGCCGTCTCCTCACGTTGCAGAATTTCATAGAAACCGACAGCGAGGGCAACGGCATTCTCCGACGCCGGGACCTGAAGAACGCGCTGTATGGTTTCGACGTGCCCCTCACGCCGCGAGAATTTGAAAAACTGTGGGCGAGGTAAGTGGCACCCGAAGGCCAGCTCTTCCCCCGTCTGACGGTCCTGGGCTCCTGGCCGCCAGGGCAGCACCGGCCTTTCGTCACCACGTGGGGGTGAGGGGCGGGCCAAGAATGGTTCTCTCCCGGCTGAATCTGCCCTGTGCCCGGTGCCCCGTGCGCCCCGTGCTCCATGCCCCATGCTCCGTGTGTGCCGTGCCCCATGCCCTGTGCCCCGTGCCCCATGCCCCGTGCGCCCCATGCTCCATGCCCCGTGCCCCGTGCTCCGTATGTGCCATGCTCCATGCCCTGTGCCCCGTGCCCCATGTACCCCATGCCCCATGTACCCCA
>PVJL010006872.1:30357-43884 GCA_004026885.1 Lyroderma lyra | reverse complement strand
GCAAGGTGTACGTCTGCTCTAACTCAGCAGAAACACCCAGGCTCTCCCATTGCCCAGAGCTGGAGGTCAGTGTGGGACAACCACTCGACAGCTAAGTGATATGTCACAAGGAAATAAATGTGCCCACTGGGCCTGGCTGCCTCCGGCCGCTGGACCCTTTGCACCCTGAAGAATGGCGCTTTGAGCCATGAGCCCGCTCTCACGGAGAGGGTTCCTTGTGTCCCAGGCTGTCTCCTCCACGGCCTGGCCTGGGTCGTCGCGGGGTTCCCCTAGGACCTGCCTCCGGGGTCGCTGGTGTCAGGAGGTACTTCGTCACTGCTGTAAGAACCGTAAACCGAGCGCAGGGGCCAAGACACCCCCAGCTAAGCCGTCGATGTGAACATGGCTGTGCATGCAGTCAACGAGCAGAGCCCCCGACAGCGTCCAGAACGAGCGGCCCCGCCGCACGCACACGCACACCTCACGGGCCCTCTGCTTCCGTGCACACGTGTCCCCTGCTTCCGTGCACTTGTGTCCCCTGCTTCCGTGCACACGTGTCCCCTGCTTCCGTGCACTTGTGTCCCCTGCTTCCGTGCACATGTGTCCCCTGCTTCCGTGCACCTGTGTCGCCTGCTTCCGTGCACCTGTGTCCCCTGCTTCCGTGCACCTGTGTCCCCTGCTTCCGTGCACTTGTGTCGCTGAGCTGATTTAAAGCCCGCCCCTTATAGGCAGGCCGCCTTTCTCCACGTCACACACAGGGTCACAGCTGCGGGCGAGGCTGTGTCAGCCGATTAACGCGCATCCTTCGTCTGCACCGCAGTATTTTAGTTGCGAGTGTGCAAGCTGGCCTTCTGCTGCTTTGCAGTGGGAATAGAGTGTTTGTGGTCTTTATTGATGAAGTCATTAGGAGGTGTCCTTTCCTTCAGCTCAGGTGTCACGATCCAGAGCGTGTTGTCGGTAACGTCCCGAGCAGAGCATGGGGGACGGCAGCCCCCCGTCAGGGAGCTCAGCCGCCGGCACGAGCCGCTGGGTGCTGCGAGTTTGTCCGCGAAGAGGAACGAGGCCTGGTTTCTCCTCGAGACCGTCCCATCTGTCAGGGGGAGCAGACCCGAAAGGAGGTGCAGGCAGACGCAGGGTGTGGCTGGACCTCGGGGTGGCGGACACGCATGTGCACCCACTGCGCGCCGGTCTGGTCACGGCCCCTCGGTGCCCCTCCCCTGAGGTGCTCCCCTCACTCTAGAAGCATCCACAGGGAGGTGGTAAGTCAGCGCTTCTGACTCAGGAGGGAGAGGGAGGCTCCAAAAGGCCGCCCAGGGGCTGTCTGTCAGGTGAGGGGTCCAGGCACCACTCCTTCAGGAACCCCCCTGTCGGAATGGGGAGCCCGTGGAGGGTCTTTAGTCCGGGATGTCTTGACCAGAGTTGCGTGATTATGTCCCTCTGGTGGCACAAGGCCCGGTGCAGTTCAGAGAGAGATGCACGGCCCTGGCAGCCGCTTGCCCCGCCGAGGTGTTCTGATGGAGAGCCAACCCCCCCCCCACCGTGCACCCCAGGGATCTCGTCACCACGGGGGGAGGGCGTTTGCTAGCGGCACTGCCCACCCACCCCCCTGCACCCCGCATCTCGTCACCACGGGGGGAGGGCGTTTGCTAGCGGACCCGGCCCCCCGTGCTGCTGCCCGGAACACCCCGACTCTGCCGTAGCCACAGGACAAGCCCCCGGACTCGGAGGCTCCACAGGCCGCCTTTTGCGGGCCTGTCACTTAGTTCTGTTTTGGGAACAAAATTCACTGGCTAAAGCGGCGCGGACCTCGGGGGTTGCACGCACTAAGGCCCCGCCCATCACAGGCGCCTGGCGCACCTTGCAGGGCTTCCTCAGCACGGGGCCCTGGGGTGCAGGGTGCGGTCAGTGTCCACAGACCAGGAAACGGAGCCCTGCCATGGGGCGGGGCCTGGCCAGGGTCTGGGGGTCTGGGCTGGGGTCTGGCTGTGAGTTCCGCTTTGCTGCCCCTCGGTGGTCGTCGAGGGCGGTCACTTACCCTCCAAGGTGGAGCCTGCGATCAGGAGGGTGGAAGTCACCCAGCAGGGGGAGGGACAGGCCTGTGGGCGCAGAGGAAGGGCGTGGGGGGTTGGGGGAGCAGGCCTCGGGCTCCGTAGGCCCCGCTGGGAAAGGGGAGCTTGGCCTTGGGGAAGAAGGATGGGTCCAAGTCCTAGGGTGCCCAGCAGGCTTTCCCACAAGGCCGAGAAACGGTTGTCCCCACCCCGCTTCGCCCTGCACCCGCCACCTCTGAGGACAGGCAAGCCCATTGGGTAAATAAGTAAGTTCTCTTCGTTGTAGTTCATGTGAGACAAACGCAGAGGGCTCAGCTGCCCCCGGGACTGTGGGTTCTGCAGACCCTTCAGCAGCTCGTCAGTCTGACCCCCAAAGGAGAGGCGCCCCGCGAATGCTCAGACGCCCGTCCACACAGCAGCCCAGCGGGGACCCGCGCGCGCTCCGCTGTTAAAATACAGTCCAGGTCCCGGGACTCGGCGTCCACGGGGGAGAAGCCTCCGCCACCCCGACTTTACCTGGCAGCTGAGGGCCCCCATCTTCCCGTAAAGACAAGTGTCTGGTTTCTTTAAGGAAGACTGGCGGTGTGCCTTCACATTCTTTACTGAAGTAATTCCCTTCTAGTTGAATAATGTTGGGAGATAAGAACTCTCATTATGCTTTTTTAATGAATTATAATTTTGAAAATTCTCAGTAATAGAAAATGCCATAAAGGGTTCATAGCACGACTGTCCCCCCCGTTTTCCTGACTGGCCCCCCTTGTTGCTTGTGTGTAACTGGCGTCTCTGCAAAGGCAAATCCGAGTCACGTGGCATGCACGCCTTCGAGGTTTAAGGGGGACATGCTTTTTGAAGGACTTTCTTCTGCACCTCAGCTTAGTACCTGTACCTGTAGGTGCTCGATAAGAAGCCACTGAGCGAACGAGAGGGCTGACTTGAGTTTCCTGTGGTCACACCTGTCTTCTCCCAGAATGACAGGTGAACGAGGTGGCCGCTGGCGGTCGGGGCGGGCGGAGCCCACGGTATACGGGGTGAGCCGCCGTGGATTGGAGCCGTGAGTGGGCTCCACACTTCAGCGTGCCGCGACCCACCTGGGGACCTTGTTAAATGCAGGCTCAGGTCGGGCAAGGGCTGAGGCCTGGGGTTCCGCCGTCGTCACCCCCAGGGGAGCCGGAGCTGCTGGCCTGCAGAGCACGCTGAGTGGTGAGGCGCTAGGGGAGCCCCTCACAGCTCCTGGCCCAGATCCTGTCACGGCCCCGAGCCCCGACACTCCGTGGCAGCTCCTGAGCACATTCCGTTTGTCTCTGAAGGTATGACACCGAGGGAAGAGGGCACGTAACCTATCAGCAGCTTCTGCAGAAGCTGGGGGTTAAGTACTCAGTGCACACTCATCGGCCCTACACAAAGGATTACTTCAACTTCATGGGCCACTTCACTAAGCCCCAGCAGATGCGAGAGGAGATGAGGGAGCTGCAGCAGGGCCCCGCGGCCGTGCCCGCCGGGTGAGTGCGCGGGCGTCCGGGCCGGGGTCTGGCCCTCGGCTCACACTCACCCCGTAGCAGACGCCGTTTCGAAGGGGTACCTCCCGGTGCTGGAGACGCCAGCATGAAATCATGACTCACTCACCGTGGCCGATTCTAGAAATCGGTGCTAAGTCACAGAGCTATAAAGGAGTTAAAGAGTTATCAGCCTTCCCTGCTTTACCTGGTCACACACACACTCACGTTTTGTAGGTTGTCCTTGAGAATTGTCCCTTTTAGGTGTTTACTGAACATTGCTAGCCCCTCTCTGGCCCAACCAGAATGGAGCTCCATAAAGACGTGCCTATCTGTACCCCATTCCTGACACATAACAGGTCCCATTAAATATTTTTGGATGGGTAGATGGATGGATGATGGATGGATGGGTGGATGGATGGATGGATGGATGGACGATGGGTAGACGGATGGATGATGGATGGATGGGTGGATGGATGGGTGGGTGGATGGATGGACGATGGGTGGATGGATGTCAGATGGAGCACAGAATACCTTTTTGTGTCCGTGCGGAACATCTGTAAAATTAGTTCGTAGATGAACCATCAAATCATCACCTTAGAATGATCATGAAACTCTTGCTTTGAAGAAATCGTTTTCCCTGATTTGTGTGTGTGTCTAAAATGTGTTGCTTTTCAGGGATAAGCTTAAGGACCATTGCCAAGACATCAGCAATGCTCTCACCAAACTGGATAAATCCAAAGAGGGCTGCGTGTCCGTGTGTGAGCTGCAGGAAGTGCTGCAGGACTGCGGCTGTGCGCTGACACGAGAGGAGCTCGTGGAGCTCCTAGACAGGTTTGTGCCAAAAGGGAGCCGGCACACGGCCTCCATGTCCTCTCTTCTGTCCTCCCGAACAGCCTTTCCACAGCCAAATAACTTCCGTCGGCCAGGCTGCATTATCTAGTGGGTTTGAGCCAACCCAAAGCAGGAAGAGAAAGCAACTGGACAGACGCGTGACTTTCCCTGGTGCCTCGTGTCACTTCTTAACTTGCGTGTGCATTTGACCCAAGTTAGTCGCACACTTTGACAGGAGTCGAATTCCCCAGCAGGGCTGGTTACACACGGCAGCCCCTCTCCCCCGCCACTGTCCTCATTTCCCCTTTCAGCTGCTGTCTCTGGGTCCTTACTTCATATTTCTAGGTGACAAGTCACAGAGCTACTTGAATTTTCACTGTTAGGCTGTGTCTGCTGACTGCCTACCAGGAAGGTGCGGATTTAACGCTCTTTCGCACATCACGTGCCACCACCCCTCTGACCCCCTCAGCCTCCACTGCCCCAGGCCCCCACCCCGTACTGCTGCATCTCAGTTTGGGTAGATCAATATTCAGGGTTTATAGTATTGTAACCAGGCAACCACTTTTCCTGTTCTATATAGTAGTTGATTTGCCTTGTGGTTAATATTTACCTTATTTTTCCCGTTTGCTTAGTTTCTGTGTAATCATTTTCACTCATTAAACCCCTAGCTCACCCCCACTGGTAAGTCTCCTTTTAGTGTGCGCAGGGTTTGCAGTACACACCAACGACTGGCCAGGTAACGCGATGTCACGTCACGGGTTGTGCAGGTGCCGGTAGCAGCGTGCTACCCTTTCTCCTGTCCCTGATAGCATTGCTGCCACTCACTGCACTCACCCACGTGCTGCAGTCGCCTGATACACTGCTGTTACCACTTTGAACAATTATTTATTAGCTCAACTAAGAGTTAGAAAAATACAAGATGTTGTTTTACCTCCATTTGTTCCTTCTCTGATGCTCTTCCTTTCTTTATGTGGATCCAAGTTTCTGACCTTGTCCTGAGGAATGTCCTTTAGCATTTCTTGAAGGGCAGAGCAGCTGATGACAAAGTCCCTCAATTTCTGGGTGTCTGAGATCGTCTTTATTTCTCTTTCACTTCTGAAGGATGATTTCACAAGCTATAGAATTCTAGGTTGGTGATTTTGTTTTCTTTTAACACCATAAATATTTTAGTCAACTCTTCTCTTGCTTGCATGACTTCTGATGAGAAATACCATGCAATTCTTACACTTATTCCTCTGTAGATAAGGTCCCCTGCCCTCTGGCCTCTTTCAAGATTTTCTCTTTGTCTTCAGCTTTCTACAGTCTGACGACTGTGATATGCCGAGGTGTTGATGTTTTGGTGTTTGTCCTGCTTGGTGTTCTCTGAGCTTCCTGGGTCTGTGCTTCGTGGCTATCATTACTTTGGAAAATCCTCGGCCATTATTACTTCAGTTTTTTTGTTTGTTTTGCTTCTTTCTCTTTTTTTTCTCCTTCTGGTATTCTAATTAGGCAGATGTTACACTTTTTGAAATTGTCCCACAGTTTTTGGATATTTTGTTCTGGTGGTTTGTTTACTTGTTTTCCATTCATTTTTCTCTTTACATTTCAGTTGGGGGAGTTTTTATTGATATGCTTCAAACTCAGCGATGTTTTTTTTCCACCCTACCGATGAGTCCATCAAAGGCATTCTTCAGTGTTGTTACACTTCCTTCTATTTCCAGCATTTCCTTTTGAGACTTTCTTAGAGTTTCCACTTCCCTGCTTACATTATCCATTTGTCCTTGCATGCTATCTATGTTTTCCATTGCAGTCCTCACATATTAATTAGAGTTCGTTTAAATGCCCTGCCTGATCCTTCCAAGATACGCGTCATATCTGAGTCTGGTTCTCATGCCTTTGATTTGGGTGGAGGTCGGGCTGTGCTGGATGTTTCTGTAGCTGTTGGTTTCCTCCAGCACCCTCCTGTTTTCTGTGGGTTTTCCTAGAAACTCCTCTTTACATTAGAATCTGTTTTTAATCTCTTTGCATTGTGACCCACTGTTATTATTAAGTTGCTTTATATTTATACTATGCTTTTATTGGGTAGGTTGTTTCCTGAAGTTTTTTATTTCCTTTTTGGTTTTTCTTGAACTATTTGCCGTTATTTTACCTCACCCAATAAAGACAAATCCAGACTTAGTAAAGAGAGACTTTATTTGAAAAGACTTTATAGGGGAAGGGAAACTGTTGCAGTAGGGAGAATGCTCTGACCAGTAAACCTGTAAGCATCTTGGAATTTAGGCAGCAGAGGGCTTTCACGGAGGAGAATGAAGAAAGAACTGAGCACGGGGGAAGGGGATGAGTGGGGAGTGTGATCAGACAGTTGTGGGCAGAGTCTCAGGAAGGGCCATTGAGGATGGGCTGCTCCACAAGGGTGGGTCAAAGCTCGGGGGTCTCAGGAAGGGAGAGAAGCTTAATTAAAGTTTGGTCAAGTTAGCAGGCATTTTGTCCAGCTTGGTCAGTGAATGCAAGCCCTTCAGCTAATCATTTGCAAGAATAGGAACTTGGAGGTCTGGTGTCCACCTTGTCAAAGGCAAACCTGGGGATACCCATGAGCCTTTTCTGAGTCATATGGGGAAAGGGTGGTTCTCTGCTATAAGCCATTTCCAAGGACGTGAAGGGAGGGTGATTTCTTTAACCATAATTGGTTTCTAGGAGCACAGGGCTCAAGTAACGTTCAGCTTGTCCACCGTCAGCTTTCCCCAGCCTTCCATTCCTGGTTCTGTTCTCATGGCTTTTTCCCTGGTGCCTCGCTCCCCCTGCCAGGTCCCAGCCTCCTGCCCCAGCGCCCCGCTCCCACCGCCAGGTCCCGGCCTCCTGTCCTGGCATATTCTGTGCTGCCTCCACTACTCCCCTGGGTCGTATCCCCTGTTTCCCAATGTCCACATCTTTTTATCTCTTCACTTACATTCTTATTTGCTGGAGTACTTCCTGAAGTCATTTCCTTAGAAAAGGTGGATGGAATTTACATTTTTGGAGTTCTTATTTGTATCCTTCACACAGATTGCTAGCTTGTCTGAGCATGGAAGCCTACAGAGAAATTTATGTGTTCAGCCTGTGAGAAGTCCAGTGCCTGTGTGCATGTGTGTGTGTGTGTGTGTGTGTGTGTGTGTGTGTGTAAAAGGAGGACCGTTTCATCTCCAAATGCCTGTGTGTCTCTTCCTTAAACAGATCACCTCTCACTAAATCTATTTCCAGTTGAACAAGAATTCGTATACTGTCAATGAATAAATCACAGAAAAGTAGCACCAGATCAATAATTAACTAAATGTTATAAGAGCGTCTTTTAAAACACAGTTAGGCCTGATACGTTTATAAACAACACCAAAAGAACTATGGAGTTTTTGCAGCCCACCTTTCAGTAGGGGGTGATCAACTTTTTTACAAATTGAAAACTTAATAAGGACCCATCGCTCAGTTGCTTGTTTCTTCTCAAAGACCTCTTGATGATAAACATCTCCGTTATTTGTAATGATATGTAGATTATTCTTTTCTAGATCCAAAATAGACTTTTCTAAATAATATGGAGGAGATTAGCATATGCATTGGGTTTTATTACTAAATTTTAATACCAAGTTGGCGGTTTCTCCTGCTGATGAAATCGAGCTCATTATCTCCTCCTCGGTGTCTCCGTCACACGTGCCAATGCTGTGGGGCCCGGGGAAGGCTGGGCCGCAGCTGTGGGCTGGAAACGCACAGCTCTTGGCGCGTTTCCTTTAGAAGCAGATATGTGAGTGACTGGAAGCTTCTCTCTGCAGCTTATCAGCACTCGGGGCTGGTCTTTGACACTCACTCCATCTTGCTGGAAGAAATAGTTTAGGTATTTGAGTGCCAGGAAGGCCCAGAGAAGTTAAGTTATAGAAATGGGAACTCTGAATGCAGTTAAACTTTATTTTGAATTATTTTGCATCGTTACTGAATATGCTCTCACGCAACTTGGATTTTCTCTCACAAACAGTCTTTCAGAATTTAGAAGCATTTTCTTCTGTTGCTGGCGTCGAGGGCAGGAAGGGGGCCTGTTGTCCTACGTGGCGTCCCTGTTGATGTGCACACTCATGGGATTTTTATTTGAGGAAATACTGAGCTACAGGTTTCGTGAAAATCCCTTTCGCACGCTTTCAGCGTGTCGACTGTGTCAGCCGTCCTAAAGAAAGAATCGCCGTGTGTTTGACTATTTGTCTTCTCCTTTTCGCTGCCCTCTTTGTGTTCGTCTCCACATCTCACTGCACCCTCAGTAGCTGTGGTCTCCGTGACTGCAGCCCCGACCTCCCAGCAGCCCTCAGTCTTGCCCCCCCTCTGACAGCACTGTCACACCTGCCCGTAGTGCTGCTCGGCCAGTGCCGCAGGCCGGGGCGCACCTTTGTTTGCCCCCGTCGCGGGCCCGATTCCTGGGTGTGCCCCCTCTTCCCACCTCCTGCTCTCCCACGCGGTGAGCCCTGCTGTCCTGCCATCAGGTCCCAGAGCTTCAGGGTGGGTGGTCCATGGCCTCCCCAGCCGGCAATGCCGCTGCTGTCTCACCTGTCGTGGTCCTTACCTTGGTCCCTTAGAATGCAGTCTTCACTGTCATGGGCGACCGGTGTGCGCGCACCCACGGGCCAGGGGCAGTGCCTTACCGGTATTCCTATTCTCCCCGCCGTTCCGCGTTTGTTGAAGGAATAAGTGGCAGGGTTTTTGATAAATATATTCTCTTTGTTTCCTTTTGGGACAAGCTGGGGGATCAGCTGGCGGAACAATCCCATCAACCCCCTGGACTTCCTGAGAGCGGTGGACAGCAGCAGGCCCCCGAGACCTCGGCCAGAAGGGGACGAGCGGGTGGACTTTGCCGCTGTCCGGCCGGAGGAGGTGCTGAAGAGCATCCAGGAGGTCGTCGCCGCCTCTGGTCCGGCTTTGTCCGCGGTACGACGATGACAAAGTGCTTTTGGCTGAAACCCACGTTCTGGTGCTCCTGTCAACCCATGGAAGGTGGCTCCTGGGTGGCTCCCAGCCCTCGCCCTCCTCCAGACCCCTGCCGCCTCTCTGCACTCCCCTTCGGTCTCAGAACCCGGACGAGATGCTCGAGGTCACATTGATCTCTGTAAAAACCTGATCGTACCCCAGCACGTGTCCTCCGAGGCAGAAACGCTCCGCGTTTTGCAAATGCCACGGCCGGCCGGGATGAGGACCAGGGGTTCCAGGCAGAGGGGCAGAGGGCAGAGGCCTTCAGGGGAGAACGGGCTGTGGAGATGAGTGATGGCCAGGCTGGGGCTGTGGCGCAGACTCATCGTGAGAGCCGGCAGGAGCCAGGGGAAGTGTAAGGAAGGAGCCCGCTGAGTCCCTGACATTTTAGGCTGATATCTGTGATACCGTGTGATGCCGTGGACCGTGCCCGAGCCCTCGGGAAACAGTGCTCTGGCCGTGCCCCTGGTGAGGTCATGGGCCCCCGCGAGCTTTCCGGCAGCAGCCGTGAGAAGAGAACACGCTGTCTGCGGGAGGCCAGCCTTGCAGGAGGATGGGGTGCAGAGCCGCCACGCGAGGCTGTCCCGTGCTGCCCGACAGCTGGCCGGGGCGGGGCCGTCTTCGTGTGCGTGCATGTGCACGTACAGGCCCGCTCAGAAACCTGGGATCCGTCCACGGAACCCCAGGGTGAGAGCCTCGGGACCAAGAAGGGGGAAGGCGGGGGCCTGGCCGGCTCGTGACTGTTCTGGGAGCCCGCACACTCAGCCAATTTTTTTTTTTCTTTTTGCAAACAGGAATTCTCTATGAGGATTTAACATTTTTATGTCTCTGTTTTAATGATTATCTAATTAGATGAGGTTTTACGCAAGAAAGTGCAATTCTCCGTGAGCGGAGGTAGCAGTGACGGTGCCCCCAACCCCAGCAGAGGGACCTCGGGGCGGATGTGTGGGTGCCGCGCATCCCTGGGGACCTGCCTCAGATGCGTCTTGTCTCTGAAACGATGAGCAGTCCCTTATGCCTACATAGAACTGTGCAGATTTCCAAGCCTTTTCCCATTGGTTCTCCCACCCACCCTGGGGCCTGGCAGGCTGAGTCGACACAGGGGGAAGCCACACAGACCCAGGGAAGAGCAGGCCCCAAGGTCACCTCTTAGGTCTGCTGAGTGTCTCGTGATGCTCGATGCACCGCACTGTGGTGCCTCCTGACACCCTGGGGACACACAACGCTCAGTTCATTTTTATGACCATCCTCCTTCACACCTGCTGCGATCCACTACGTGCCAGGTACCTGGGCAGGTGCATCTTCCGGTTGCCATAGTAAAACTTAGAACAACGTAAGTTCTGAAGTCCCTCTTTTTTATAGTGAAGAGGCAAAGTTCAGAGAGGTTAAGGGGTCATGGTGGGCACCAGAGCCAAGGTCCAAGTCTGCTTCCTGACCGTGTGGCCAGGGGTTTCTCCACGGGCTAAATACGAACTTGGAGCGATGGAGTACTTAAGGTTAATTTGATGACACTTATAATGCCACCCGTGGGCTGGTGAGGTGTGCCTAATTAGCTCTGAATGAGAATTAACTGCAAGGGAGCTTGGTTCAATTCTTTTGGTTCAATTCAATTCTTTCTTTAAAAATACAAGATCTTAACCTACCACTTGATACAGATTTCCTGGTGCAATGAAAATGAATGAATCTGTTTCGACAGACGGAAAAAACATGTGCTTCCTTTTATAGCACAGTTTGGGCACTTTTGCAGCTTGACTGCTGTACTGCTGGGTTGGCGGTGTCTGCCCAGCCGCTGCAGCCCAGGCTTGGGGCGGTGGGGTCCCCCGTGAGGGGAGGGCTCGCGGGCTCTGGCTCAGGATGGGGAAAGGACAGCAGTCTGCGGGGGGCGGGCGGGGTAGTGCGGTGGTCCCTTGACTCCCCTTCCTGGCCATTTCCAATGTCAGATGCCTACCAGGACACCCTTAGCCCTGCCTCCGAGACCGTGAGATTGCACGTGAACCTCCTGTTACAGACGATTTCTGCTCAAAGGAGCTGGAATGGAATGGTTGAGAGACCTTGGGCAAGTTCCTGGGGACCAGGGTTCCTCTTCACTCCTCTTCCAATTCGTATCCAAGTAAAGCAAGTTTCCCGGCAACACCTGAGTTCTTACACGGCATGTCTCAACCGTGGTGTGTTCGTTTAGCGATTTAGAATTTACGGGGGACTGGCAGGCCCTCGATTTCATTTGCATTCAGCAGAGGCAGTGCTTAAGAAAAATATTTTTGAAATATTCACTCGACAATAGCATGTGCCTTTTATTTTTTTAGGCATTTTCTGCATTGGATAAAGAGGACACTGGGTTTGTAAAGGCTTCGGATTTTGGACACGTCCTTAAGGACTTCTGTTACAAACTAACAGACAACCAGTATCACTATTTCTTGAGAAAACTAAGACTTCATCTAACGCCCCACATAAACTGGAAATACTTTCTCCAGAACTTCAGCCGTTTCCTTGAAAAGGTAAGGGTGTCTGCAGCATGGTTTTGCGAAGCACCCCTTTTTGAAAAGGGACTAAATTCAGGTTTTGCGACGGCTACATGGCAACAGGCTTCCCTCGGGTGCACTGACCCGCCCCCTGTAGCCGGATGCGTAGGTCACTCCCCACGGCCGCATCCTCGCAGTTCGGGGACAGGTTCGTGGAAATGAGAGCAAATAGCACGAAGGTTTTTAAGCTCTGGGACTCGTTACAACGACAACAGCAGCAGCGATCGTCGCGCAGGGCTTTCGGAAGGCCAGGCACGACGCACAGTCCTTTGGGTAAGCGCGCGGGGTCCTTCGGGTATCACTGCGACGTCGTGTAGTGACATCCCACGGTGCGGGGGCCGTCCGGAAAGTATCCACCACGAATAGGAACACGAGGGGCGCGCACGGGGGGCACAGCCCTCCCATCGATGACTTTGTCCCAGTCACCGCGGGGGAGGGCGGGCACATACCAGGCGTTTTCTTCCATCGTGGAGATGATGCTGAGTCTGTTACCTTGTGTCGCGCTTTCTTCCCCAGCGTCACATCGCACCATGTCACTGAAAGGTTCTGCGAACGTCATTTACAACCTGGCATAACATTCCTTTGACTCCCTTGTTTCTAAGCATTGAGAGTTTTTCCAGCTTTTGCGTATTTACTCTGCTGTGCACACGTTCTGTGTAGCTCTAAAGCCACATTTTGGATTGTTTCCTAAAGAAAAAAATCCAAGAACTAAAATAACTGGGGTCGTTGACCCTAAAAGCAGACCCGTGTTTTATATACTTTTTTCTGCTGCGTTAATCGTACGGAATTCCCATTTTTTTAGAGCATAAATGATTGAATATTGACAATTTCTTATGTTGTAAGTTAATGTTTGTAGAAGTCGTTTATGTCCACTCTACAGCACATGACTTGGAAGGTACCAGTAATTTTGAGGAGAATTAAGGTCACCTCTGGGGACAGCCACTGTTCACATTTGTGTGTGTTCACTCCCAGTTCTTATTCCAGCCTCCCAGGGTCCCCGGCGCGGTCTCTCCTGTAGCTGCCGCGTCACTTAGTCCAAAGTCATCGCCCACGTTGCCGGTCCCTAGGACGTGGGCTTCGTTGGACGCGCACCGTCCCGTCGCGTGGGTTCATTCACCCCTGCCATCGCCGGCGGTCCCTGCGGGCTGCTGTGGGCCGGGCACGGGGCTGGGCGCTGCGGTCAGCAGTGGACCAGACAGGCGGCTCCCGGGGGCCTGCACTCCAGCAAGGGAGCTGGATAAGGAGGAGCAAGTCCATCCTGTGTCAGGTTCCAACACGCTGCGGAGGAGAGTGACGCGGAGCAGCAGGGCCTGTCTCAGGAGGTGGCATTTCACCCCGCTGACCTCTCGGGACGGCCTGCCAGGGGACACGGATGGCGCACAGACTCGGGGCAGGAGGGTGCCCGGCTGGCTGGGGGAATAGAGGCGGCGGCGTGGCTGCCGTGGGGCCAGTCAGGAAGGGGATGGGGCAGGGGCCACGTCGCTCGTGGTCATGGTAATGGCTTTGTGACAGCTTTGACTGCGTACCATGGAGAGGAAGGGACGGTTTTGGGCAGAGGAACGTCGTGATCGGACTTGGAAACGTCGCAGTGGCTGCTGGTTGGAGGAGAGCCTGTCACAGCGGGGGCAGTGCCAGCGGCAGGCTGGGTTCTGGATACGGAAAGCGGAGCCGGCCGCCGCGCTGATGTGGCGGGAGTGACTC
>PVJL010006872.1:0-30257 GCA_004026885.1 Lyroderma lyra | reverse complement strand
CCAGGGCGGGCAATCCGAAAGCTTCAGACGGTGCCAGCTTGCTGCCCCGCGTCCTCCGCGGCCTCGCCATCACCCCTTTGCTGACCCTGTTGGTGGGGGGTTTCGGACTACCTCGGTACAAGTGAGGCAGAGGAGGCCGGGCGGGGTGGGGACCGGGGACACGGGGACACAGGGATGACACACGCGGCCCACCGCATACCCGCCTCCTCCCGCCCTGCCGGGTCAGCGTGCAGCCCGTGGCGGAGGGACTGGTATCGGCCCCTCGGCTGGCCTGGGGGTGGGGAGACCCCGCCCCGCGCACCTACCCTGAGGCCGTGGGGCAGGGCGACCGGCAGTTCAGGGAGGGTGGGGGCTTCTGCTGTCCTGCTTACCTGCTGATGGGGTCCCTGCGTCCCCTGCTCTAGGCTTCAGGTCCTTTTCTCTGAGCCAAAGGGGAATCACTCAGGTGGCGGGCAGGGGCAGGGCTGGCCTCCCCGGGGGGGGGCGGGGGGGCAGGGGCAGGGCTGGAACGCTCCCCGTGTGGAACTTCCTCCGTGTGGAACTTCCTCCGTGTGGAACGTTCTCTGTGTGGAATGTTCTCCACGTAGAACGCAGACCTAGGTTTTTGGCCCAAACTTTCAGGGGGAACGAAAATCTTTCATGTTAATTTCTTAAATCAAACTTTTATTTATTTATATTTAGGTACTTGTTTTTTGTATTATACAGGAATTTTATCATTTTTTTAACACATTATGGTACAAGAAACTTTATGTAACAACTAATTACAAAACACGAGAGCCGATACAAGGGACAAGAAATTATATGTATAAAACCTTTTTATATTAAACATCCCAATTATCGTACTCCAGGGCGTTCTTTTGTATGCAGATGTCATTACTGATTTCTAGAGTTACACCCTAACTCGTCAGCATAGGTACAAGAACCAAGAACACTTAGGCAGGGACGCAGTGAGCACTCCCCAGGTCCCCTTCCCACGCGGGAGAATACGGCAACTGAAAGGGCACGTGGCAGCGTGACGAGGAGGGCCGGCCCCTCCCGGCCAAGGCGGCCCCCGCGGTGACGCCCCAGCCGGGCCGGGCCGGTGCCAGAAAGGGACAGCTGGAGCTGTACCCAGCGTACACGTTTTGTAGCCGTGGGGAGACTGGAGGTACCCCGAGAGTAAAGCCGACGATGCTGTACCCCCTCGTGACCCACTGCTTAGAGCAGGTACGCCGTGAAATGTGTCCTCCAAACCTCGAGTCCATCTTCCTGTCGGCCACCGGCCACATCTTTCCCGACCCCGCTGTGGGGCCCATCGGGGCGTCTTGTCCCCTTGCCCCTCTGCCTCATGGAGCAGCACTGAAGTCCAACCGCGTTTCTCAGCATGCGGGTGGGGCCTGGGGCCGGGGCTCAGCCCGCGGGCACCACGTCACCTGCGGGCACCACGTCACCCGCCGGCCGCCGGCCTCGGCTGTGAGGACCAGGCCCAGAGGCCTGTGAACCGAGGGGAGACGACAGTGACGTCAGCCTCTTCAGTGGGAGCCAGGAACCTGCCTCACACTGCCGGACGCCATCACCGACTCGAGATGAGGACTGTCACCCTGTATGCCATGAAAGAAGGGGAACTCGCGTCCAAACGAAAATGCCACCGCAGCTTGCTTACCAAGCAGAAGGAGGGGTGGGGACGGTGCCGGGTGACAGCACCTTTTCCAGAAAACCCCTACAAACTGGATGAAAATAGTATCTGAATTTCTGTCCTCGGCACAGACCTCTTCCTTGTGCTTCCGAGAAAAACATTTTACATTCAAATGCTACGTGCAGAACACATTGTGTCACCTTGTTTTTAGAAAATCATTCCTGTTTAACATTTCTTCTAAGTCTTCAAGTGCAATTTCACTGTCTTCCGTGAATATAAAAATAACGCTCAGAGCAGAAATAGAATTGTTAAAACACATAGTAGAAACGTATAAAATCCTTCTACTTTATTACCATGGAAATAATGGATTTTTTTTTCCTTGTAACAAAACACATCCTATGCAGAGTGATGATTTGGTCACATTCTAGCCAGCAGAGAGCCAATGAGCTCTCTCCTTACTCCGTGTTTGTAACAGATGGTCTTTTAAAGTCATCCGTGAGATGTTAAATAACTTGAAGATGTTTTGTTTTTTCCAAGAGACAATTTAAGATTGTAGTTTGCAGCCGAAGAGGAGGCCGTAAAGCACATGGAAATGCCTGTAATCGTTTATGAGCGTCACGTTTATATTAGTCGCCAACAGTGTTACTTCGATTTATCTTCTTTTCATTGTAAACATGACGGTGTCCGTGTATTTTTAATGAACGGGACAAGGCATGGGGGGGTCTCCTCTCCAGGAAAGGGCCCTAAGATCACTGGGGATGAATTAGGTAAATGCTGAGATGTGTCCTTACTGTTACTTACTTTGTTCCTGATGGCCGGAAGGCCAAGTTCCCGTGATACAGTTTCGGTGATTTTTTTTTTTAAAAAACGTTTCTCCTAAATTTCACTCACTTTCTACCTGCCAACAAGACATGGACTCCCTGTTGTCCTAGAGGCCATGGAGGATGTGGCAGGCCGTGGGGAGTCACTCGGGCTGGCATGGCATGTGGGATGGCCTAGGGGACAGGCCAGGCTGAGGAGGCCGCTTGGCCCTCCGAGCCTAAGCTCAGGCAGAGGGGTATCGCCAGCCGCAGCCTGATGTCAGCACGGCCTCCCCAACCCTACCCCCTGGCCGCCCCGTGGGACCAGGCAGACCTCACGCACCCACCTCTCCTGTCCAGGCCTGTGGGTTCGGGGCGCCGGCTGCCCTGCTGGTGGAAAGCTCTGGAACTTCGGCCCCTCATCGTCGGCATCAGCACTGGTCCTAGCGCCGTCCCGATGTTTGCACTAATACAGACAGTCTACATGAAGGCCAGAGAACGGAAGTACCGCTGTCACGGAAGGCGGGCAGGTCGATGGTACAACCTGCTCCCATTGCCGGACTGCCACTTAGCGCGATGCGTCCTCATTGGAATGTCCCCCAATTCCGAGCTGGGCGGATGCTGGGCGGAGCTGCCCCGCCGTGCACCCGGGCCCCCTCTGGGGGGACAGCAGCCCCATGTGCAGTGGTGCGGGCAGTGGTGGGGCTGGCACCTGCCGCCCTGAACCACCGATGGGACTCGGCCTGAAGCGGGTGGGGGAGCGTGGCCCACTCTCAGATGCTGCTCCCGGAAACGGCCTCCGCTGGCCCCATGGAGGGCGGTCAGGGGCCCCCGGCCCACCGAGAGACCCGGTTCGGGCACGGCTGCTTCAGGCAGAGGATGAGGCATTCATGAGCCTGGCGAGGTTGGGAGAGAGCATCTCCAACCTGAGCTTCTAGTAAAGGAAACAGGTGAACAGGTGAGTCTCCTCAACCCAAACGTCCCGTGCTCCCGGAGCGCGGGGACTGGGTCTGGTCCAGCTTTGTGTCCCAGCCACACAGGCCCTCCGCTGGTCTCTAGGGAGCTGCTTGGGCGAAACCTGTGCGGTCCCTCCCATGGCCCCCCGGCTGTTGCCACCTGCTCTGGGTTGATGTTACTTCTCATTGCCACCCTCAGTGGGACACTGTCTGTCCAGCATCCGTGGAGGTGGCAGAGCCAGTCTGGGCAGGCCCCGTCCTCCGGGTCAGCACCACAGGACCCAGCTTTGTGCCCGTCCCATCACACTGCTGTTTGGATAGAGTCACTGTGCAAGGAGTTTTGCATGGTACCCAACATAGCCAACCCCAAATGCTGGCATGCGGTGTTATTTTCTTCTACCCTGCTTCAGTGAGTGCGTGTCTAACGTTAAATGTTTAGTAACAATGTGACTTTATGGTGTGGAATTTATTTGGGTGGAGATTGTATTTTAATACTTCATAAATGCTCCAGCCATGAGTTTACTGCATCGTTACAGGGCGAAGGGGCAGCCTGAATGTCCCCCTTTTACTTCCCTGCACTTCACGGCTGTCTTGTGCCACCAAAGGGTTTGTGGATTGGGTGTCTGCAGAGAGTCCAGCCTCGTGAGCATCGAGCCGTGCGGCGGACGGGAGCTCGGAGGACCCAACTCTGCCTGGTCGGGGCACAGAGGGGCACACACGGCTTTCTCACGATCTGGCACAGACTGGAGACGGGGAGCTGGGGCTTCCTGGGCATAAGGACCAGCGTGTGCCCAGACCCTGGCAGGGGGAAGCCCCTCACTTTGGGCGTGGCTAGAGCACCGGTTGAAGTGAGGGGGAGAGGGAGCAGGTGCGGGTGTGGGCAGGTGGTGAAGGGCTCTGGGAGGCCACCTGAGGGCCAGGGCTGTTAGGCTGGCTCTCCTCCCTGCCTGCCTGCTTGGGCTTCGCAAAGTGCCATCTTCTCCGGGACAGGGGTCGGTCTCTGATATCCCCAGTGCCTGGGGCAGTGCCTAGCACATAGTAGGTCCTCAGTTCGTATTTACCAGCTCCCGCATCCCTGTGTTCCTCAGGCGCTCTGTTCTGGTGCATGTGGCGGGCGGCTGGCATCTCAGCAGAACGGGCAGAGTGTAGCTTTGAAGTCAGACCATCTTGAGCTCCGTCATCCGCTCACAAGGGAGGGGCCTGGGGGCCACGGGCGAGTCCTGGCCTCCCGGAGCGGAGTCCTGCTTCCTATGTCCAAAGAGCCGGGAGAGCCACAGCCTCCTCGAAGGGCGCTGGGAGAATCAGAGGGATTTCTGGAGCGCCCCAGCCCAGTACCTGGGTGAAGAAGGCTCAGTGAAGGCTGGCTGCCAGCGCTGGGCCCCAGTGTCACCAGTGCCGGGCCCCAGTGTCACCAGCACAGGGTCTCGTAAGCCCTAGTCCAGCTGAGTTAAAGCTTGACTTGACTGTAGCCTTTCCCAAGGCAGTTCTGGAGTTTTCCAATTCGCCATCACTCATTACCCAGGAAGAATCCTCGCAGGGGAAGAGATCCCGGTTCTAGGCAGTGGTCGTGCCTCCGGGAAATCCGGAATCGTGCCTGGATTCTGGGGTCGTAACTCCCTCACTTCTGCAAACAGCGTCCTGGCTTATTGACGCCAATTCGCCAGTCACTGAGGTCTCAGGACCGCCTCACAGATGGTCCCCGGGCGTGTGCGCAGGGCTCTCGGGGTTGTGACGTGTCTGCACAGGGTCTGTCATGGAGCACTGGCACACAGAGCTTCCACTTCATTTTCATCTGGATTCTTTAGTGTGTGTTTCGGACAGGCAGTTTTGCTGCTGTTGTTATTTTTAGCGTTCATTTATCCACTGTAAATACAAGTGAAAGTACAGTACAATTAATTTCTTTGCTAATCAAAATATTTGATCAAATGGAGCCATTTTTCAATTCTTAGAAGTAATTACAGTGTTCTTTAAAAGGAAGTGCAAGAATTCTTTGCTAACTATTCCTAATTAGGAGTTTTTGCTACCTGCTGTGTTGTTCGTAGTCTGTATAGAGTTTCAGGATATTTTTTTCCTCCTCTGAAGGAATCATGGGGACAACTCCATCACTGTCTCCCCAAGTAGTCAGAACAAAACTTAGTGGAAGGATCATGCAGTCTGATTAGCTAATTATAACCTTCACAGTAGTTAAATTAACGCACTGATGTATTTCCCACGTGACAGCTGGAATGGCCCTGCTAAATAGACGACCTTGTCTGACCTGGGGTTCCCAGGTGGGTGACTGCCACCCTAGGCACCCACAGGAGGAGTGTCACAAAGTCCCCTCGCCACGTGCCCATCATCAGGGAAAGCTGATGGCCAAAAAGGCTTCCGCACCGGCCAGCTGTTTCTTTCTTCTGTGCGCTGAGCTCATCCCTGTTCTATTTCCGACCAGCTCGAACTTCTGAACGGTCCGGATCCACTGCTGCTAGGCAACAGACAGCCGCACGTCTCCACGACAACAAGCCTCGATGCCGCGTTCGCGTCTGTCGGTGGCCGAGCCGGGGTGGGTCAACTCTGGGTGGCTTGGCTGGACCACCTCTGCCCCTCCCTGTCCCTCGCAGCCCTCCTCGGACCCGAGCTGCCACCGAGGCCTCATATCGGGCCGCGCCCGGGCACGGAGGGCCTTTTCGTTCTTGGGTCGCGTTTGCTTGCTCCCCTTCCCTCGGCCGAAGCAAGTCCTCTGGCCGCATCCAGAGCCGGAAGACCGGGAGGTGCTCTCCGCCTCTTCGTCGGGGAGCCCCAGTGCCCTGCCAGGGGGTGTGGCTGCGGGAGCAGCGCAGGAAACGGGGCCTTGAAGGCGACCCGAGCCGCCCTGCGGGCACACGGCTGTGGGGAGAACCGGGGGGCAGCACTGGGCACACCGGCCCCCAGGACCGTCTCCTGCCGCGTAGTCCTAGCCCCTCGGTGCCTTCTATGTAAAGCGGCGGGAGCCCGGAAGGTGACGTGGCATCTGAAGACAGCGGCGTCTTCTCCCACGGGGAGAAACATTTCTGGTTATAGAAGCACTTTCCCCACCCCGTCAGGCACAGCGCTCACGTGGGAAGTGCTGGGGACACGCCAGCCAGGCCAAGGCCATCTGTTCCTCCCGGCGACGTCCCCAGCCCCCGGGACGGGGCGGGCCGGGAGCCGGAAGGTGTGCGCCCAGCAGACTCAGCCCCGGTGGGCTCAGCGGGCGGCATGGGGCGGGCAGCGGGCGTGTCCTGCGGGGCCTGGGGACCGTCGGGTCAGTGGGTGTGGTGTCCCTTGCGCAGCTGGGCGATGGTCGTCGATGGGGGCGGGGTTATTGGGGGCGGTGTGTGCGTGTGTTTGCGTGTGCGCACGCGCACCTTTTTCTGTAGTGTCTAAGTTTTCTACGGTGGGAACTGAAGGATTTGCTCGTTCCTGAAGATTCTTATACTTGGAGTTAACCTTCATTGACCTTGGTGTGTCATTTTTAAGTATGGTGTTAAATATTCCTAATGGCTTTTTAAAGTTTTTTTATTATATATATAGATATAATGCCTTTGCATTAATATCTGTAAGTTAGATTGGTTTCTATTTTTCCTTTCAGGTGTTTCCTCTATCATATTTTTAGATTAGGTATTAGGGTAATCGGCAATGAATTACGATGCTGTATGTCCCTCTCTGTGTTCTGGCATAATTTGACTAAGATAAAAATTATCTATTACTTAAAAGTTAGATAAAACTGGCCCTTAAAATCACCTAGGCTTGACACCTTTTTAATGACAGGCAGTCAATCTTTTAACAGCTTTTTCCATTTCTTTTGTGTTACCTGGCTATTCTTGAGTTGTATTTAGTAATCTGTGTTCTACTGGAGAACTGTTTAACTTCCTCTGAGTTTATGGCATCCTCACCTAAGCTTGCACATGCCACTCAGAATCCTCCCATGTCTCGTGGAATGACAGGGTTTCCGGTTTGTGTTGTGTTAACCCTTTCAAAGAGCACTCGCCTGCACCATCTCACGGGAGCCGTGACTCCTCGGGGACAGGTGGGGGACTGGGGCACATGCTGACGCAGGGTCTGTGCAGCCACTCAGGCCCGGGACTCTCATCTTCCCCTGCTGGGCTCGTCCACCTGCGTTATTTCCAGTCTTGTTCCCCACAGGTGTGACAAGTATAAGACTTCCTTCACAACCACAAGAGTCTCCTCCACAGTCTGAATGCCTGCATCCCTTCGAATGTTTGTGAAAATGCCTGGGGACACAGCTATGGGAGGTGCATGTCAACTGTTTGAAGATGCGTGGGATGCATCAGTAATATCACTTTCTAGAATGAAAAAGAAAGTCATCCATTTACTTTGCGTGGCTGCGGATGTGTTGGGCTGTGGTTTGCGTGCGCGTGTGTTCACATGTTTGAGGATATTCTCATCCCGTTTGACACACTCCCATAAAGCGATGTCGTGCTCTGTCCTGAAGGATAGTGACACACAGGACATGCGTTTGCTGTGGAACGGCTGAAAGGGAATCACGACCAAGTTTCAGTACTAGTTGTGGGGCTTAGATGTGGTCCCTGGTAGAGCCTTAGTACAGTGCTGGTGCATCGTAAAAGCTGTTACTGTAGCTGACAGTCACCATGGGTTTTGATGTGGGAACCCGGCATTTCTCAGAATACAGGGTCAGCCTTCAAGCATTGTCACCCCGGGGTCCTCCTGAAGCCCAGGGTCCCCTCCACCCCACCCCCCACCCCTCCCTCCCCCCTCCAGGAGCTGACCTGTTGCTGCAGCCCCGCAGGGCTAGCTTTGGAGCTCTTCCCACTGCAGGGAGTGGGTGGGTGTCAGAGCACCGCGCCGGCCCTGGCCCTGCCCACTCCCCTGACTGCGTCTCACAGGAGGCTCAGGCAGCTGCCCCCACTGGCCTCGTCCTCCGAACTCCAGTCTCCCCAGTACCCACAGGATCGACACAGAGGTCCTTGTCATTCTCAGCATCCGCTGATGGTCACTGGGTAACCTCCTCTTGCCCACGACTCCTGTCGTGCCCTCTGCCCCCCATTGTGATCACCAGTGGATGCTGAGCGCTGCCTGCCGTCCTCCTCAGGCCCCTCCTAGCTCACCCAGCCGAGCCCTCTTGCCCGCACATGTGCCTAAACGTACCCTGAGGGGGACCTCCTCTGTGCCCCTGAGCCCAGGCTGAGTCACTGATGTCCCGAAAGGAAAGCCGTCCCCGAAGTCACCCCCGTCCATACCCTTTCCGCGCACAGCAGGGCGCTCCCCGCGTGTTACATAAACTGAAGTGAACGGACAAGCACGGGGACACCCTCCCCGGCCCGGCTCCGCGTGCCACCCTGCCCGCTGGGGCTCCCCCTCTGGGGCTCTCACCCGCTGGCCGGCACTGCATCCTGCACCTGGGCTGAACCTGTCTCCCGTCTCACCTTCCCCACTGAGCTGGGCCTCCGGGGACCTGCCATGGCAGACGGGCCCAGAGCCCAGAGGCGATCTATTATGTATTAAGTGGATCCATTTTCCTCTCCGTGTTTCCCAGACGGCCGCTGCGTGGGCTGAGAAAATGCCCAAAGGCCCACCCCCTGGGTCCCCCAAGGCAGTGGCGGACCGGGAGGTGCTGGCCCGGCTGCGCGAGGCCGTGACTTGCCGGTACCACGCCATCGCCCGGGAGTTGGAGCACTTCGACACCACGAAGACGAGCACCGTCTCCAGGGACGAGTTCAGGGCCGTCTGCACGCGCCACGTCCAGGTTCTGACGGACGAACAAGTAAGAACGCGCCCGCTTTCGCGTCCCCAGCGCTGTCGTGGGGACAGGGGGCCGGCCGTTCCCCAGACTGTGAGGGGGAGACGTCTCTGTTATAAAAATACGTGGAGATTGTTTTGAGGGGGAGGGGAGGTTGTTTTGTTTTAAATTTCCTGAAGTCCCACAGGACCTTCCACATATGTAACAGGTACAATGGTACCATTTTAGTCAGGGGGCAGATAATAGCCCTTTTATTTTTAAAATCCAGTTTAATGTGGCTCTGGCTACCACGGTCCGCCTCCTCCCCTCCTGGACCTGCCCTGGGCTTGCCTGGCCCAGCGTGGCGGCCGGTCTGCCCCGCGCCTGCCCCCTGCTCCCGGCTCCGCTGATGCTGTTTCCAGATGCTCCGAGGCTGTGCGTCCACCCCCAGCGGCCCCTCCACTGTCCCCAGGCTGGACACAGCGTCCTCTCGAAGGCCCTCCTGCCTGGCACAGAACCCCCAGAGGAGGCTCCCTGCGGCCTCCTCCCCGAGGACTGAGCTCAGAGCTCTGGCAGCTGCTGCGCTGGGCCTCTCTGGCCCTTTGAGGCCTTCCAAGGCCAAGAGCACCTCCCTGTGGGATGACATCCCCCGGCCGGCCTTGCTCACCGACCTCGGTTGATAATCACACTAAACGCCAGCACGGGGTGGGGGGTGGGGTAGGGCGGCTTGTTCCTCACTGTACCCCAAACACCGAAACGGAAGCTGGCACAGCACCGAGGCTCGGCAAGTCCCGGTGAGTGGACGGTGTCTCCTGTCGTGTCCACACTCCCCACCCCCACCCCCGGGAGCCCAACAGCTGAACAGCCGGTCACACAGCGCTGCCCACCCCGTCATGGGGGAGCCTTCCCTGCCCCGGTCCCAGAGGGTGATTCAGGTGGAAAACGGAATCCGCCCCCTCGGTCCGCCTGGCTCCTGCAGAGCCCCCGTGGGAAGGTGACGCTTTCCCTGCAACCCCAAGTCCCCCTTCCTCAGAGTTCGGGGTAAGGATGGCAGTGTTCACGGGGACGGGGGTGACGGTCGCGCCTCCCCCCACACACCCGCTCAGGCCTCTGATCCCACTCCGCAAAAGCACGATGTGGCTAAAGATGCTAACGGGGCGAACACCAGAGTCCACTGTCCTGGAACACCCCCGTCTTCAGGCATTAGGGTCACTGCTGCTGCGTACAATGCGGCGCCCCTTCCGCACGGTGCTGTCCCTCCGAGCGTCAGGGCGGACGCGTGCCCTGTCCTTGGGGCTGCTCTCAGCTGCTATGAACAGAGCAGCCTTTAGCGTGCGCACAGCGGCAGTTGTTACTCCGTGGGCCCAGTGAAGGCGGTACCGGTCGAGGTTTTTCCTTGTATCTAAATGAGTAAAAATGAACTCCAATTAGGGATATAAATTAACGACATGCTGCTGTAGCTGGTGTTCAGAACAGGGAATTTGATTTTTTTTTTTTTAATAAATGTTTTTTTTTGTTGTTAGACGTACTGGGTGACGCTGGTTAGCCAGAATGACGGGGGTTCCGGGGGCCCAGTTCTGCAGCGCGGCCTCCGGGCGCTGCACTGTGTGCCCGCCACCCAGTGTGACAGTGTGAGCTCTCCGAGAGTGTGACTTTAATTGTCCACTAAGGAAGCCCCGCCATGCCCAGCACAGCAGCCCCCCACGCCCCGACAAGATCAAACGCTTACTTTCCAAAAGCGCGTGCGCGGGCACGTCTGACACGCAGCCTGCGTCGCTGAGAGCGCCCGCCGCGGGCACATGCGCGGTGGCGTCGGGCGGGCGGTGGTCTGCGAGGACCCCGCTCCGCCTGGGGAGGGCGCTTCTGAGTGCTGGCCGGAAGCGGCGCGCGAGGGCCCAGGGGCCGTCGGCGCCTCCCCACCCCACGCGAGGGCCTTCGGGGCGCTCTTCCCGTGTCGAGACCTTCACCGCGTTATTCGGAGGAGTGCGCCAGAGATGCCGGGGCCACCCTCCGCACTGATAGCGCTCCGGTCCGGACTTGGTAGCTGCGTTTGTGTGTTATAAAAACTTACCTCCTCCTGGAAACAGCCGGCTTTGCAGAGCCCCGTGCTAGGGCAGGTGCCATGTCTCCTGAAACCTTTCGGCACAATGAACCTTCCAGAAAGCGGGGGACTTTCCGAGCAGCTGCCGTGGGAGCTGACGGACCTCCGGGGCTCTGCGTAAAGCACGTGACAAAGGGTTGTCAGTTCCGGGTCCCTTGGACGCTACAAAAGGAGGTGGAGACCCACGGGAGAGCCCCTCCTGGTGAGACAGGTTACATCCATCCACAGTGGTGGCGTGAGGACCTGAGCGTGCAGCCGCGCTGGGGAGAGGAGCCATGAAACGTTCCTGGACATTCACGGTGTGGGATTTCTAAGGCAGACCCTCTCGGAAGTGAGAAATATGCTGGCGGGGAACAAAGCCTTTCGGCCGGGAAGATGGGTCTCAACTCTGCTTCTGGTCATCCAGCTCTGTGACCTGGGGCAGGTTACTCCACCTCTCTGAGCTCCGGTGCCCTCCCCTGTGAAATGTGGATGCCCAGTTCTCCCCAGGCTCCTGTAGGTACCCTCTGCCCTGACCAGGCCCGCCGTTCAGCCTCCTCCACCCTTGCTGTCTGCCATCCCCATCTGCCACCGCCCATGCTGACTTCTCCTTCCGGACTCTACAAGTCCAGGGAAGCCTTTCCTGAGCACACCTGCACCTGAAGGAGCTGGCCACGCCCCACTGTGCCCTCCCCCTCCCCCTCCAGTGCCCCATCATCTAGCCAAGCCCCTGGGACCCCCTTGCGTGTTCCTTAGCACGGAGTTACCTGTCTCGGCTGCACAGTGAGTGCCCCAAGGCAGCGTGCCTCTTGTCATTCACGTACTGGGGGCCCTGTGCACAGCGGGGTGATGTTAGGTCCCAGGGAACCAGGGTGAGCCTGCTCCCTGCATCCTTCGAACTGGCATGCAGAGAGGGAGGAGAGCGGTTAAAGGCCGTTTGTTTATGCGTCATTTACGTAGTTGCACGCGACTCCCTGCTGTGAAGAGCCGTGCAGCGCACAGGAGAGCACAGCCGGGCCGGGCAACTCTGATTTTGTGGGTGTTTGGCTTGCTCTCATTGCGAGGGTGGGAGAGGTGTTCTCTTGCGACTTTCCAGGTCGTAAGCAGAAGCGCAGCCCAAGGCCGCGTACTTTTGAGTGTTCAGAAGGCAGATGGCTACTTCTCTGCGTCAGACGGGGATGTCCCAGCACGTGTGCATCCTGCCACAGTCCCACGGAGACCTGCTTTCTCCTGACTTGTTCACAAAGCACCGGAATTGTGCCTGGGCTTCACACCCAGCTCCCCACCTGCAGTCTTTGGGAACCCTCTTAGCGCCTCTCCTGCCCCACAGCCCCCGCCAGCTACCATCCTGCGTCAGCATTTGGGGTGGAGGAGGTCATGCTCCTGAGCCACGTGTGGGCTCCCCTGTCCCCACCCACGTGTCCCATGCGTCCTGGTGCCGCTGACTCCGCCCTTCCTGTGGTGAAAAGGGAGTAAGAAGAGGTTCCTGCGGCCCAGCCCTGACTTCGTTTGCATCACAGGTGTAGTCAGGAGGGTGGTCTGGTCCCCACCTCACTTGTCTGGAAAGGAGACCCTCCTGTACCCCTCCCCTCCGTCCGTCAGCACTCTGCCGCGTCCTTAGCCTTCACGCCCGTCCTGGGCATCGATCCTCAGCGACGTGGCCTTCCTCCTCGCCTCCCAGTGTCGCTGACCAGTTGCAGGAGGGCTGGCCAGGCAGCCGCCCTCCCAGGATTTAATGGCCTTAAACTGCTCACCGAGGTCCCAATTCAATTACAAAATATCCCTCGGAAGTCATGAGCAATCCTCTCGCCTTCACCCTCCCAGGCTTCTGGAAGCCTCCGCCGAGCCCAAGCCAAGAGGGTTTCCCTTTCCACCTGCGGGCGCCTGGGCCCAGGGCCGTGTGCGAGCCGCCCGCACCAGCCTGGCCCCACGGCCCCCGCACCGGGCCTGCGCCTGGGTTCTGCCCTTGTCCCAGGGAAACGCCTTTGCTTCTCCCCCAGTTTGACAGGCTCTGGGCCGCCATGCCCGTCAATGCCAAAGGGAGGCTGAGGTACCCGGAGTTCCTGAGCAGGTTCAGCACACAGAAGGCGGGGAGCCCGCTGGCCACCGCCGACTCCACCAAGGCCCGCAGGGGCAGCAGTGTCCCCGACGTCTCCGAAGGAAGCAGACCTGCGGTACCGCCACCCTCCCAGGACCCGAAAGCGGGGACCAGACCGCCGAGTCACGCCCGCGTGAGTTCTCCACCCCCGGTCCTGGACGGCGCCTCGTGCCAGGCCCACGGGTCCCCCTGGGTGGGGGGCCCTTGTGTCCCCGCAGGGTGCGAGCGCTCAGAAGGCAGCACAGGCGAGCCTGGGTGGGGTCATGGGCATCCACCGGCCTGGAGGGGGCAGTACAGTGGGGGAGGGAGGGGTGGTGGGTGGAAGGGAGGGAGGAAGGAGGAGGTGCGGGCAGAGGATGACCCTCAACCACCATGCGCGGAGCCCCCCCCCCCCCCGGGGCGGGGAGGAGTCACGCGCCGCTGTCCTGCAGGTGAAGGCACAGAGGCCGCCAGAGGTGTCGCTCGGGCCCCGCAGGTGCACACGGGGCGACCTGGCTCCCAACCCGGGCCCGTCCAGCAGCACGGCGCTGGCCCTGGGCTCCCTCCCGGGCCGGACGGCAGTGACCATGCGCTTCCTGCGTGGGGAGCACCGCGTTCACACCCGCAGTGCGCTGGGCCCTTCCCGGGGCCGAGTGTGCAGAGGGCCCTGCCAGGCGGGGTGGCACTCTTTAGGGGGGGGGGGGGGGGGGCAGGGTCGCGCTCTCACGGGAAGTGGGGCGGGGTCGCGCTCTCGCGGGAAGTGGGGCGGGGTCGCGCTCTCGCCTGGGAAGTAAGTGAAGTACTTCCAGAGCCCAGCGGTGGTGAGCACTGCGGCGTGCAGTTGCGGGCTCGGGAGCACTCTGAGCTGTCCATGTCCCAGCCCAGGACTGGGACAGGCCACCTTCCATGGCAAGGGGGGCGTCCGGGTTGCAAATGGAATTGAAGTCACTCATCGGCTGACGAGGCAGGGCGACCCCAGTGGATGCGGGTGGGCAGCAGGCTCACGTGGGAGAGGTGCATGCAGCTCGGGGAAGACTGGAGCCGCCATTGTGGGCTTTGAAGATGGGGGGTGGGACCTCAGCCGAGGAATGTGCCCCCCGCCAAAAGCTGGATGAGGGCAAGGAACGGCTTCTCCCCAGCGCCCCCAGAGGGAGCCAGCCCTGCTGACACCTTGATTCTAGCCCAGTGGGACCTACTTCAGGCTTCCGGCCTCCAGTCCTGCCAGGGAATAAGCGCAGCCGGCCGCAGGGGGCTCACGGGCCTGGGCGGGGGCTCGGTCAGGACCTTGGCTTTCACCCCCAGGCCGAGGGGCTTTGCGCGTGCCTGGAGCGGTGCCGGCAGTGGGGGGCGGGATCGGGCGGTGGAGAGGAGGCCGGGCAGAGACCCGGAGAGAGGCCCCGGGATGGGGCGGGAGCGGGTGGTCTGCGACAGACCTGGGGCGCAGCCTGGGCAGAGCCGACAGGACGTCCCGGCAGGGGAGACGCGGGGTCCGCGGAGACTGCCCCTGCGGCGGGAGGCTCGGGCGGTGCGATTTGGCGGAAAAGCCAGGAATTCGGCCGAGTTCGGCACCACGTTGATAACCACGCGTGGAGGAGGCGCGGAGGGGCACCCGGGCTCCATTCGGTTCAGTCCCTGATTTTAAATGGAAACTACAATGACACAAAACAAGCACAGCCTCTTGCTTGGTCCACAGCATTTCCGGGTCCCAGAGGTTCTGGGGGGAGGTGCAGGAGGAGCCCCCCCCCATGCAGGTCACAAGTGAACCCCTTTCTCTGATAAGACTCCTCTGGTGAAAGATATGTCATTGTCATTACACACACACACCAGCAGTGTAGTTAGCATCTCTCTCTCTTTGAATCTTGGCTATTTCCTAAACTATTTTACTTACTATGATTTGGCACCAATATAGCCCATGGATGGAAGTAAAAATTAGAGCGTTAAGTGACCGTCTGTGTTTTGCTTTTCTTCTTATTTCTGAGATAATGCTGCCTGTGAAATTGTGCACCTCAAAACCGGAGTCACGTCTGCAAGCTTCTGTGACTACTTCCAGTTCAAGTCTGCGATGACAAGACGCTTCTCTCTCCTGCCCCCCCAGACCCCCGCCAGCGCGGGCGCAGCGCCGGGGACACTGCCCCTGCAGAACTGCGAGCCCGTGGAGAGCAAGCTCCGGAAGCACATTCAGGGCTGCTGGCGACAGTTCCTGAAGGAATGCAAAGAGAGGGACACACGCAAGCAGGGGGAGATCGCGGCGTCCGAGTTCCTGGGTTCGTTCTGGTTCTGTTCCCTTGGTAATAGTGTCCCCTCCTGGCACCAGGCCGTCCCCGCGGTGCAGACAGGGCAGTCATACCACTGGTAGCTGGCCCGGAGCCCCTGGGTGGAGGTGGCCGGCTGGTACCTCGCTAAACACCAGTGTCTAGGGACAGGGACCCCAAGGAGGCTGGACCCCGCTGAGCCGCTCCCACGGCGTGATCGGGTGGGCGTGCCACGGCTGACGGTAGGGGGCACGCGCGTGGCTGTGCTCTCTGGGCAGAAGGGCAAGTTAGCAGACTGACAGCTGGGGGGCCGGTGGCCAGCAGGGGGGGCCTGGGGACACCCCTCCCCAGCCCAGGCCGCATCTGCTCTGCCTGCTGGTGCACTTTTCAATTCACTTTCCGCAGCGTGGCACCTCCATAACTTTTCGAACTAAATCGGTTTGATGTAGACTTCCAGTGATAGTCGCCTATCGTTTATGCACCATTTCAATTACAGGACGATCAGTCTGACCGGGTCACTGCTCCACGCAAAGCCGCCTTAGCTGCCCCTGCTTGACTGGTCTGTAGACCGGCCAGACGTTTCTCCTGAGAACCGCCAGCGTTAACACAAACTGCCCTTGTGGTAACCATGGCTCAGAGCTGCAGAAACGGAGGAGAGTGCAAACCACTTAGGTGCACGGTTCCCACTGAAAACCATACAAATTAAATGTAAAAATGAGTCGCTAACCAAATGTTGTTCCCTTGATTTACTATAACCAATTTTGCCAAAGCCGAAGCCCCTGTGTTGGTTCTCCTGCGTATTTGCGCTGCACTTGCTTTTCATTAACGCTTTTGATTTTGAGCAGGATGAACCTGAACTTGGCTGTTGCCGTTATCATTATTGCTGTTTTCTTCTTTGTAACCATGAACTCATGTAAGCCACCGATCCATTCATCTGATCGGTGTGTCTGACTTTAGGGCTGCACCCAGAATTCAAGGCTGTGGAACAGAATTTGATTTTCAGGGGGCATTCCGCATTCTCGGGGTCCTGCTAGCGGCAGGCATCGAAGGCCCGTCTTGACCGGTCCACCAGGCGCGCAGCTCTGTCCCCGCGGAGGCGCAGGCACAGCCACACCGTGAGCCGCGCCGGGCTGGGCGGCACCTTTGACACACGCGTTCACTGGCATCGGGGTTCCGCACTGGCCTCAGCGATGAACAGAGTGCCCGCGGCTCAGCACTCGGTGGTTCTCGTGCTGGCAATGGAGGTCTCAGCGCGTTCACCTTAAACTGAGATCGGTCCTGCCTGAGCTCCTTTTCATCATGAGCTGTCCCTGCACAGCTGGGGCTTGCTGACGAGTAAAGAATTGAGTGTGACGGCGGGTGCAGAGTGGGGGTGAGTGCTGACACGACGTGTGCGCCCCTCGGGGCAGCCGGGATGACACACCACGTGGCATCGCCATGGTCCCGACCCAAAACCAGACTCAACCCTGACGTAGCGTGGTGGCAGTCTCCTCAGGGTGGTCCATGTCTGGCAGGACAGGCCGTACACAAATAGATCGTCATCGGCCTGAACGTACAAAATGAGTAAATTCGCGCAGCCCGCGGAGAGTCCATCTCCAAAGCCCAGCTGAGACATACCGGGTCACAGGGCCACGTCTGAATTCGTGCCCCTCCCCCAGCACGCAGAGCTCCCCCCGTCCCCTCGAGGGGGTGACAGGCAGGACACCCTGACCCGGAGTCTTGCTCCAGCAGCGCCCGCCCGCTGGGGACACCCTTCCTTGTCATGTGTCTGTCTGTCTCCGTATCTGTCCAGCCACCGACCACGAGCCTGTGAAGCAAGGGCCTAAAGCAGAGAAAGCATCCCAGCCAGTGATGAAGGAATGAATGAATGAGCGAATGAACGAATGAATGCACGGATTCCCACCGACGTAACTGAGGTTTTTGTTTTCAGCTCTTGTGGAGAAATTCAACCTGGACATAAGCAAAGAGGAGTGCCAGCAGCTCGTCCTAAAGTACGACTTAAAGGACAACGGGAGATTTGCTTACTGCGACTTCCTCCAGAGCTGTATCCTCCTGTTAAAGGCGAAGGAGACCTCGCTGATGCAGAGACTGAAGATCCAGAATGCACATAAGATGGTATGGAAACCGTGTAAAGGCGCTCTCACGTTTCCTCAGTCTGTCACGCACGTGAATCATCTCGCTTCCCACAAAAGGTGGACGCACGGATTCGGGGACTCTGGGAGGGGCCCCCTGCCGGTGAGGCCCCACCTACCCAATGTCTCCGGCCTCACTGCCACCTCCTCAGATCTTCTCTGTGAACACACGGGATGTGTGATCACACCGTGGGACGTGTGCGTGTACATGCATTTGTGTATATCACGCTTGTATGATATGTGTGTGCACACGCACACAGTACACAGTACAATGCTTTGCTGCCCCAGTTCCTCCCTTAAAGGCCTGACTCACCTTTCTCTGACATGAAGGAAGCACTTTGTCACGCTCATACCTGCCACCTGCAGCATTGAGTTCAATAACAAGTGGAACCGGCATTGGTGGTCTGGGGAGCAAACACGGCTGACTGCAGCCACCTTAGGGACCAGAGGTGTGGGGCAGGCCTGGGTGGCCACCCCCCATTGCCCTCCACCTGCTCCCCACCTCACTCCCAGCCGCAGCAGAGCGAGGGGGGCTAGCCCAGCCAGCAGTTCGTTCCACACAGGAAGTCCTGCACAGCGAGATGGGTCAGCCTGTGCAGGTGTCACCCTAGCCTGGTTTTCAGTGAGCGAGAGCTCCCATCAATGGCTGAGACGCAGTCACGGCAGGAAAACTTAAAATCAGGACAGTTCCCCCTCTGCTCAGCTTCCTGTGAGCAGAGTCCAGGCTGTCCTCATGAGGTCTTCATAGGAGAACCAGGGAGATGGCCCACAGGGCCCCGGCCAGCTCTGGCCTCCTTCCCCCTTGCCGGGCCTCAGTTTCCCCTTCTGTAAGCGGCAGGAGACCTGCTGGCTCCTAAGAGCCTTGGTGAGGTGGCTGGTTAGGAAGAGTGCCCCGGGGGCCCCTGCAGAGCCTCCATGCACAGGGGCCACCCCGATGCCAGCCCCCCGCCCGTCCTCACAGAGGCACCGAAAGGTCAGCCTGAGGGCAGGGGGCGTCCAATGGAGACTCTGTCCAGGCAGTGTGACGTATGAGATCCTGGCACACCTCCTGCCTCACCCCTACCTCTTTTCGCCCACACCCCACTATAGCCTCACGCTGGGGTTCAGAATAGTCCTGCCTTCCACCCCCAGATCTCTGCCTGGGTGTGACTGACAGGCGGTGCCCCATCCCCTCTTCCAGGAGCCGGTCCTAGGAGACAACCCCTGCCCCTGCCCAGTCCCCGTCCCTCTGCCAGGCTGGAGCTCAGGCCCGCTGTCCCCGGAGGGAAGCTAAAGGGGCCATTTCTTGGTCCAGTTCCCCAGTGGCCATCTCTGCGGTGCTCAGAGACAGCTTCTGGGGGAAGTAGTCGGGGCCCTGCTGTCCCCGGGACAGCAGAGGTGCCGCTGGCTGGACCGCCCCGGGCCGGGCGCGGGAAGGGGACGCAGGCACAAGGTCCTTGGTCCTCTGTGCCAGCCAGCCAGCACTCGTGTCCACAGGCAGCTAACAAAGCTAGAGGAGGTCTGGGGAGCTTCCATCCTAGGCTCCAAGTGACGTAAAAATGGAAAGCAATCTAACTTGGTGCTAATTTGTTTTATGGAGTGCCACATTCAAATTAAACTTTCCCAAAACACATCACACGTTACTGCCTACAGGTCACCTCTGTGATATTCAGACATGCGCTGGGGCTAAATCATGCTCACATACCTTCTTTTCAATCTCATAGCACCTAAATGAAATAATCACAGTGTGCTGGCCTGTCTAATTACTAGATGTAATTACAGCCGTGCCATTTTTTTTTTTAACTCTGTTCATTATAACAAGCTACTAGGAGACCCGCACTGAAATCTCTTTTTTCCCTCAAACTATTTTGAGGTTGGCCAGCCGGGTGACCACGTGGCCCCCACCCTGAGTGCCCTGGGGGGACGTTCCCGGGAGGTGGCGTGACGGCTGTCCGAGGCACATAGAGCCTGGATCTGCCCCGGTCCTGCCCCTCTGCCTCCCTGAGCCTCCATCCCCCATCCACGAAATGGGGGTGAAGTACCCAGCTTCCTCCCAGGTTGGGGTGTCGGGAAACAAGAGGGTGTTTTCCAGTAGTAGGTGGAAATGGGGAGCCCGCGGACCGGTTGGTGAGAAGGAGGAGGTGAGCGCGAGGCCCGGGGTGGGGGGCCTCCGCTGCTCCCACTCCCTGCAGGGGGAGGCCTGGCACCCCACCGTTCCACCCGCCTGGGGTCTCCCCGCCTTGTTTTCCCAGGAAGAGGCTGGCGCGGAGACGTGGTCCTTCTACGCCGCGTTGCTGCGCATTCAGCCTCAGATCCTGCGCTGCTGGCGGCCGATGCGACGCGCCTTCAGAGCCTGCGACGAGGGAGGCACGGGGCTTGTGGGCACCGCCGACTTCAGGAAGGTGAGCCCGTGCTTGCGGCGTCTGTCGCCTGGCACAGGGAGCGGCGGCCAAACACCAGCGGCAGGAGACCCTCACGGGAGGACCCCGTCCCCCGCCCAGGGCCCGGGCGTGGGCGGCTGCCCCGGACCTCACTTTCCTGGGACCCCTAAGCTATCAGAGACTGAGGGCACTTGCCCCTCCCCTGCAGATGCCAGGGGCTCCTTCCCTGAAGATTGCCGGAACCCTGTGGGGGCACCCCGCAGTGCCGACACCTGAGCCCAGCCGCCCTCCAGGCCCCCCTCCAGGCCTGCTGCTCCCCTGGTCCCCGCGGGGGAGCCGGGGCCGGCAGCTGCCCCACGGGGGAGGGGGGTCCTGTGGCAGGGCTGCCCACCTCCCCACTGCGCAGTCTGGCTCAGCCGCTGTCCTCGCTTTCCTGGCAGCTGCCCGGGCAGGGCCTCTGGTGTGCGTCTCCAGAGGACGGAAGTGGCCGCCCTCGAGGGCGACTTAACACTCCAGCGTGTGGCCTGTCGCGGGGAGCCTGGAGAACGCGCCCCTCTCCCTACCCCCACGCGGCCCCTGAGAAAATAACCGAGGTCCATAAAGTAAAAACAAAAAACCCAGTCAAGACATCAGCGACACAAAGGCTTACGACCTTAAAATGCACTTAACAAAAAGTGTATTCCTTGGGTCTATCTCTCCTTCAACTAAAAACATTTAAAAAAAAAAAAAAAAAAGGAAAACAGATCTTTCCTTTAATAATAATCCAGGAGGAGTAAGGGCAGCTGGGACTGCACGCATAAGGGCCCGGTGCTGGCGCTGCAGAGTGAGGGCGCTGCCCCCTCCCACCCCGGGCCCCACGGGGTGGGGGTGGGAGGCAGGCCTGTCCCTACAGGGGACACGCGTCCTCTGCCCTCAGCGGCCACAGCACTTTCCAGTTCACGCTGCTGGTTTTTACCTCGGAGTCAAGTTCTCCGCCCACCACTCCCCAGGTGAAGGGGCGAAGGGAGTCGGGTGGGGGTCTGTTAGGAATCGGGGGCATAGTAGCAAGGAGGGAGCAGAGCTGCAGTTGGAGACCAGATGGGCGTTGGGGGCCCTTCTCGGGTGTTATGCATGTATACGTAATACTTATTTTTATGCACTAGTATTAGTTTCAGCTGCATATAACAGCCAGGAAAAGAAACAAAACAGTAGCTTAAACATGGTGGGAGTTTATTTCTCTCACATAAAAGAGGTCCAGCGCTGGCGAGGTGGCTGGACAGTCAGAGGGGACATCAGTGTTTTTGCTCTACCATCCTCAACACCTGGCTCACTTCTTCAAGGTTGCCTCATGGTCCTAGGTGGTTGGTGGAGCCCCACCATCATTTCCATATTCCAGGCAGCAGAGAAACACAGCTGCAAAACCCTTTTCTTTAGAAGAGGCTTCCCGGAAGTCCCATGTGACATTCTCACTTAGGTTCACCTGGCCAGAACATACTTAGCTGCAAGAGAGGCTGAGAGCCGTTGCCTTTTAGCTGGATGCACAACAGCCTAGAAGAAAATCAGGGTTCTGTTAGCTGAGGAGGGAGGTGGGTCGATGTCAGGTGGGCAACCCCAAGGCTCTGCCACAGGCTGCATTACTGCCAATTACCGCATTACACAACTCCCGGCACCTGCAGCCAGGCCCTCCCCCAACTCCCTGCGCCTGCGGCCACGCCCCCAACTCCCTGCCCCTGCAGCCACGCCCTCCCCCAACTCCCTGCACCTGTGGCCACGCCCCCAACTCCCTGCCCCTGCAGCCACGCCCCAACTCCCGGCACCTGCAGCCAGGCCCTCCCCCAACTCCCTGCACCTGTGGCCACGCCCCAACTCCCTGCCCCTGCGGCCACACCCTCCCTAACTCCCTGTCCCTGCAGCCACGCCCTCCCCAACTCCCTGCCCCTGCAGCCCACCCTCCTCCCCGGTCCCAAACCCCAAGTCCCCACCCTAGTTAGAGCCCTGTGTCCCGGACCCCCCTCCAGCCCTCTGCTCTCTGACCACCCACCCTGTCCGAACGGGACACCTCACCACCCACTGGGAAGGCGGGGCCGTAGCACCCACAGCTCAAGGGCAGGCAGGTCCCATTTGGCTGGAAGTCCAGGCCTCCTGTTTCACACCCACAGTGGGTGTTGGAAGGGGCTGCCTTCGGGGGTGGGGATGGCAGAGGAGAGAGAGGTGGGAGAGAGAAGGTGGGGGAGAGAGGGCAGAGAGAGGGACAGAGGGCCGCTGGGGACGAGCCCCCAGGCGAGGGGCTCAGGTGGAGGCCAGAGGGGCGGTGGGCGCACCCCCAGCCCTTTCTGGAAGCCTGCCCCCTGGAATGGCACCAAGACAAGCGGGCGGCTCCTCCCTTCCCGCAGGTCCTGAGACAGTACGGCATCAACCTGTCGGAGGAGGAGTTCTTCCATATTCTGGAGTATTACGACAAGACGCTGTCTTCCAAACTCTCCTACAACGACTTCCTCCGGGCCTTCCTGCAGTAGGCGCCCACTGGGTGTGCCCCGCGCGGGCAGGCGGGCACCCCAGGGCCTGTCCCCACGATGAGTAAAAATCACACGGCCAGGAAGTTTCGTGAACTTTCCAGCCTCCAGAAAGAAAACCCACCGCTTGCCACGGGGAGCAGGGCGGGGTGCGGCCCCGTGGTTCCAGCACTGGGGACGGCCTCCCCAGGCGGCTTGGAGGTGCTCCCTGAGCCTCAGGACCCCGCCCTCGTTAGCTGGATAATTAAAAACGTTAGTCTTTGCAGAAATGATTTTGAGACTTTAAGAGAACCAAGGGGAGGCCTCCTCATTGGGACGCCCGCTGCCCAGACAGGCCCACACTGGGCAGTGACCGCTCTTCCCGGCTGCCCCGTCGGGTTGCTTGTGTCCCGCAGGCCGGGGTTCCAGGGAGGCTGTCTTCCCTCAGCTCCATCGCATTTGATTTTTCTCTGTAATCCACCCAAACCGGGGTGTCGGCACCTGCTGCCATTGTGGGCGTCTGCTTTCTGCCAGATCGTACAGGCCAGCACCTCTCCAGGGACGTGTTGAATAAACACGTGAGCCCCACGTCCTGGGTGCGAATTTGGCTTCTTTCCGAGGGAGACGCAGCCGGAGCCCCACCCACCAGGCGGGCGAGCTCCGGGACGGGGCCGTGGCTGTGGCCACTTGGCCGCTTTCGTGGGCCTTCAGTGAGCCCTCTGGAAGCCGGAGCCAGAGCTCTGTCCTGCAGCTGCTAGGCCTGCACCTGTCCCACCTCCACCCCGCCTGGCCAGCAGCAGTGTCCACCCTGGTTTAGAGGTTGAGACCCTGAGGACAATGCAGAGGGAGGTGTGTGGCAGCTGCAGGTGGCCTGGAGGTGGGGGGTCAGGAGGAGCTCCTTGTTCTTGCCAGACTTCCCCAATTTGGCAAGGGGGGGGCATCAGGAGAAGCTGAGGGAGCACTGGCAGGGCCGTGCAGCAGGGACACCCTCAGCCCCAGCAGCTCCTCCTCTTGAAGGACGAAATCCCTTGGCCCCAGTGCAACTTAACCTCCCTGGATGAGCCTCCGTTTCCACATCTACAAGATGGAGATAATGACCTGTCCTGACCTCCTCCTGGGGCCGCCCCACCATGGGCCCCTACTTCCTGGAGCCCCCAAACAGTAGGTCACAGGCTGTCAAAAGAGAGAGGGTCGGGGCTCTGGTGGAGGAAGCCCCTAGCGTACAGGAGCCCGGCCTCAGGGCAGGATCTCAGCAAGGGCTTGAGGAGGGGTGGGCTCCAGCGCCCCCAGAGTCAAAGCCGGAAGGCTGAGCAGTCTAGGCCATGAAGGCCTCACCACGCTCCCAGATGGGACTGCCATCCGTCCCTCCTCCTTTTCCTGGGCCCTGTATCCCAACCAGGTGTGCAAAATGGAAAAATTAAAAACTCCCTAATAGAGATGAAGGCTGCCTTTGAGAGATGCAGTAGTAGACTTGACACAATCAAGGCAAGAATGAGTGAGCCTGAGGATAACATGTACACAGACTGAAATGCAAAGGGAAAAAAGTGGGGGAAAATTCCATAATTAGCACACTATCCTTCAAAAATAAGGAGAAATAATTTTATAGACTCAGAAAACATGAAGATGGGTGAATCGAGATGATCCAGTCTTAAGAACAGAAAGAAAAAAATGAAGAAAAACGGACAGAGCCTCAGAGACCCTGGAGCACGTTAACATACATGCAGTGGGAATCCCAGAAGGAAAGGAGCGGGAGAGGGGCAGAAAGAATATTTGGAGAAACAACAGCCAAATTTGAAGAAAAATGTGAATCTACACATCCAAGAAGGTCAAGGAACTCCCAGGAGGGTGGCCTCCCACAGATCCAGGCCTAGACCTGCCATATCGGATGTACGATCACCTCAGCAGATGCAGAGAAGGCCCTGGAAAAGATGCAGCCGTAACCCATAAGAAAAACTTCCAGCAAACTGGGACCGTTAAGGAACGTCCTTAACCGGGTGGCATTTACAGCTAACGTTACGGTGAATGGTGCGAGACTGGGTGCTTTTCCGTAAGATCGGAAATGACAGGGACGTCCTCTCTCATCCCTGTTACTCAGCATTGTGCTGAGAGTCCTAGCCAGCAGGATCGGGCAAGAAAACTGTCAACGAAAAGGCAAAAACGGAAAGGAAGAAATAGAACTGTCCCTATTTGCAGATGACATGGTTGTCTACATAGGAAATTCCGAAGAACCCACCAAAAACATCTAACTAAGCCAACCGAGCTACAAGGTCAGTATACAAATGTTAATCACATGCCTGTGTACCCGCAGGGAACAACTGGCATGTGAAGTTTAAAATATATATTATTTTAATAGCCCTCCCCCCACTATGAAATACTTAGGTGTAAATCTAACAAACTGTGTGCAAGCTCTGTATGATGGAAAATGCCAGCGTGGCTGAAAGAAATCCAAGATTGGAGTAAGTGGGGAGAGAAATGGTTTTCCCGAATTGAGACGCAATGTTTTGAAAGTATCACTTCTCTCCAGTTTGATCTATAGATTCTATGCAATCCTAACCAAAATCTCAGCAAGATTTATATATGTCAAGTTAATGTACGAATGCATGCAGAAAGGTAAGGGAACTAGAATAGCCAAAGCAATTCAGAAAAAAAGAAAAAAACATTGGAGGACTCACATTATCCAATTTCAAGATTTATCCATGAAGTTGTAATAACCAGTAGAGTATGATATTGTCAAAAAGAAAAGAAAAAGACATATAAATCAATGGAATGAAATGGAGAGCCCAGAAACACACCCACACAAATACAGAGAGTGTCAAAAAAATGCACGCACATTTTAACAAAGGAAAAATCTATTAAAATGGTAATACTCGATATATACCGATAACAAAAGATGAATGGCAGTCACGTGTGACTTCTGCAATGACAAGAGGTGCTCACAGTGGTCACCATCAGCGTCCAGACACTTCTGATGACGGCAAACTACTGCTTGAGCAGCGCTGACCACAGTGTCCGCTTGGATCACTGTGCATGCCGTTTTAGTTTCTTCCCCAAGTACCGCCAGTGTGGCCTGCTTTCTGCGGTACACCACGTCCTTCAAGGTCCCCCATAGACAGAAGCCAAGGGGTGCTAAGAAGTTAGGAGCACATGGGGGAAATTCAAACAATATTCTCAAATTTCAAATACCACTTCAAAATGGTCTTGAGCTCCTCAAGTGAAAACTGTGCTTCCAGCACTTTCTTTGACTGTCCCGTCGGTCGCATGGTGTCGCTAGCATTCATTTGATTAACGCCACCTTTTGAGCAGACGTCATACTACACATTGCTGCCGTAATTCAATTCAACTTCGAAAAGTAATACATAGATAACATCGCTTAAAATGTGTGTGCTTGTTTTTGGCACCCTGGTATAGTGAACTGATTTTTGACAAGTGTGCAAAGGCATTTCAATAGAGAAATAGTGTTCAATGCCAACACATGAAACTTGACACATACCTCACACCTTACACAAAAATGAACTCAAAACGCATTATCGGCCTAGATGTAAGACATAAAACTGTAACACTTCTACAAGAAAACATCAGAGAAAATCTGTGTGCCCTAGGGTTTAGCAGTGAGTTTTTAAATACTACACCAAAAGCATAATCCATACAAGAAAAAAATTAATAAACTGGACCTTATGAAAATTAAAAACTTTTGCTCTAAGAAGCTGTTAAAATGAAAAGACAACCCATAGACGGGAAGAAAAGTTTTGCAAATCACATATCCAATTAAGGGCTTGTGTCCAGATCATAGAGAAACTCAAAAACAAGAAAACGACCACCGTAGTTTTTAAGGAAGGGGACAAGGATCTGAGCACGTAAATTGCTGGTCACACCATTCGTCATTAGGGAAATGGAAATCAAAACCGCCATGAGGTAACACACACACCTACTTTCAAATGACTAAAATTTTTTAAATTGGCAACACCCAGCCAGTGCTGGTGAGGACGTGGGCTGCAGGATACCCACACTGGCGGGATTACAAATACAAGCAGCCACCGTGGAAAAGAGTGGGATAGAAAGGTCCGCTGACCAGACGTTCCGTTTGAAACTGGTCAGCATCATCGTTTTCTGTCCCGTTCCAAATGGAACGTCTGGTCAGCCTAGTAAGAGGAGGTCGGAGGAGGTGATGGATCTATTCTCATAACCCAGACTGATCATGAGAAAATACCCGACAGACCCGACTTGAAGGATGTTCCGCAAAATACTCAACCGGCGTTCTTCACAACTGCCAAGGCCGTGACAATAAAGCCCGAGAGACGCCCAGGCGACTGCAGGAGGCGGAGGAGACGTGACAACCGCCCGCAGCGTGGAGGCGTGGAAACGCTTCTGCAACAACGAAAGGACATAAATCAAAACCTGCTGAAATGCAAATAAAGAATGTATTTTAATAGTGTTACACCGATGATAGCTTAAGTGTGGAAGAACGCACCGTGGTGACTGAACTTTAGGGGAGATGGGGTGAAAGGTAGAGAGGAGCTCTGTACTACCTTTACAACTCCTGTAAATCTAAAATTATTTCAAAATAAAAGGGTTTTTAAAATGGGAAAACCGTTTCCTACAGGTCAGGGCCCAGCCAAGGCTCGTTTCTGCCGGGCGTGTGCCCCGATCTCCCCTGGACACGATCAACAAAATCCACACCTGTGAACGCAGACAGGGTCCGCCACTCCGTGGGCCCCAAGCATGTGAGGAAGGTCTTCGGCCTCAGAGCTCTCTGCCCAGGACTCAGGACTCCACCCGGAGGACATCGCTCCTCCCTCACGTGCCCTATACCACTGGTCCCCGCAACCTTTTTAGCACCGGGATGGTTTCCTGGAAGACGATTTTACCCGCGGGTGGGGGGGGGGGGCGCATGCGCAGTGCACAACAGGGGTCATGCTCCAATGAGAATCCAAAGCCGCCGCTGATCTGACAGGAGGCGGGGATACGAGCTGGGCAGCGGCTATAAATACAGACGCAGCTCCGGCGCCGTGGCTGGCTGCTCGCCTCCTGCGTGCAGCCCGGGTCCTAAGGTCGTGGGCCCCCCGCCCTACACGGCGCCCGGAGACGCGCACAGGAGGAGGCTCCATGCGGATTTCTCATTCTTTTTACAAAGACTTTATTGTCTGACATGCTTGACAAAAAAAATTACAGCCACAGTCAAGTTATGCCAAAATGATTGAGGAGCGCGCCATGATCTTTCAGACCTCAAGGACTTTTCATGAATTTTCTTTGAAAGTAACAGTTGCCTTCATAACGTCTTCTCTTCCACATAAAAATACACCATATTCTGAAGATACCTTAGGAAAAAAATTTTTTTTAAGTTTATAGATCTTGGTCCACATAGAAATTCATGGAGGCGACTGACAGGGCCTTGCGTTCTCTCCACCCCGCGTGTGCTCACACGTCATGTGTCTGGGGCTCCCCAGGCCTTGTAAACATCCCCCGCCAGCAGGAACCACGTGGGCGAAACGGGGCTCCTGAAGGCCCGCGCCCAACAGAGCAAAGCTGGCCCACGCATCACCGTCTCCGGGATGCTGGGAGGCTGGGCTCAGAGAACGGGACCCTTCAGCCTTCCAGGGACTCTCTGGGACAAACAGGACCCTTGCGTTAAAAAAAAGAAGAAGAAGAAGAGTCTTGGACCACGCATTGTCTTGGAGGGGCGGAGCTTTGGGTGGTGCTAAAGCAGGAACTACGAAACCAGAGGCCAAGGTTCAAATCCTGCCTCTGCCCCTTTTGAGCTGTGCATCCTCGGGGGAGTCACCTTGCCTCTCCGATCTTAATTTTCTCAACTCTAAAATGGGGCCAACGGTACCCACCTTGCAGGGCTGACTGAGAATGAAACGAGACTGTGTCTGCAAAGGGCTCATTAGGTGCCAGTTCCCAGGGCTGGGACAAGGGTGAGGCAAGGAGTGCCGTCCTCTAGGGGACACAATTTAAGGGAGGCACCCCAAAACTCGGTACTGATGAGAACTGATACTATTTTCATGTGATGTTCTTAAAAGTCAAAACCGATGCAGAAAAATAAATCCACGATGGACAAAATCCATGACTGTGAATGAAGACAGAGTCTGACCGTGCACGTGCCCATCCGGCCCCACGGGCTTCACCCTACTCAGGCCCTTCCGGTTCCCTCTTCCGCAGAGATTCAGCCCATCCCCCAACACACACACCACCAAGTCCTGATTTAAAAAAGAGAAACTGTCCCCCTCCATGGAGGTGCCGGAGCCCAGGGCCCACTCGGCCACGGTGCCATACTCCCATTAAAGGGCCGGCTGCTGCTGGGGCAACGAACACTGTGACCCATTGGGCCCTCCCCAGCTGTGGGCATGCCAGGTGGAACCCCAACTGCATGGAGGGAACCCCATTCAAGGGCAGTAATGAGAAACACGGGTCCACGTCATTAAATTAAGGGATGTGTGTGTGGTGCACGTCCTCTGGGCAAATAAGTGTGGCCGGTGGCCTCAGCCTATGGGCCCCCAGGCTGTTGTGTCCTGCAGAGCAGCGCAGCCCCCACGGGACCAGGGGTCATCTGTGACCTGGGAACCTCCAGCCGTTCCTGGGCCCCCAACTGGCTCATTCTGTAGAACCAACCCCCCAGATCATCCAGGCTCTGAGCGCGTGCCTGGGGCGCCCAGGCCATCATTCAAGTCAGCAAAGATGCCCCTGGGAAGGAACCAAGGGGACAGCATCGTGGTGGCCTGGCCAGGTGCAGTCTGGATTCCTGAGATGTCCCCAAACGCTGCCTCGGAAGGCCTCAGCCGCGAGGCAGGCCTGCTTCCTCTCCAGCCTTGGGGACAGGAGGGCTGTTTGTGCCCACCGTGAAACCTCCCACCCACCCCCAACCGGGGGCCGGCGGCCGCACAGACCCTCGGAGAGAGGCAGATTTTGTGCAAGAGCTCCCGGAGGCTGCCCAGAGAGCGGCTTCCCACACCCACGAGGGGGTTCCACCGAAAAGGCTGTCACTTCCCGGGCAGGACACGCCCCAGGCTCGTTAGGTCCCTCCACGAGGTACACGCTGAATGCATGTGCAGAAAACGGGGATGAGCATGGAGCCCCTGACAGGGACCCCCAGGGTCCCAACGTCAGGTGACAGAAGGCTGAAAAGTCAGGGGTGACTTTCTTCATTCCAAGGCCTCATCTCATCCACTGGGCTGGTCCCCGCGGCCACACGCTGTCTGCATGGAAGGAAGGGGGGGTCCGTGCGGTCGGCAGGCACGGGCAGCTGCTGCGGGCGGGAAGGGCCGGCACGGCGGGGACAGTCAGGAGTTCCGGGGTGTAGGGAGGTCGATGACTATGGGCGGATTCACGGGCTGGTAGTTCACGGTGCACACAGATGCGTTCACGTACGTGGTCGTCCCATCCGCCATGACACCGTACCCTGGAACGTAAGCAGCACCTGTCAGGGCTGAGGGGCAGGGCCAGGGCCCGGAGCACTGAGGGTGGCCTGGGGGGCGGTGAGAGCACACTGGGCCACGATGGGCGGAGCACGTCTGGGGCAAGCTACCGAAACTCAACTTAGTCTGAAGAGAGGGCAATAATGGATGCTGCTCCCAAGCCTGCTGTGCGGACTAAATGAGACAATAATCCACATACGATGTGAGGCCAGTGCCTGGGAAACACAGTGGGACATTGTTGCTGACCTCTTCTCCATCACTGTCACCACCATCAGCATCGTCAGCACCACCATCACCACCATCATCACCGTCACTGTCACCATCATCATCACCATCACCGTCACCATCATCATCACCATCACCATCACCATCATCATCACCATCACCGTCATCATCACCATCAC